>CAUYRH010019049.1:0-21223 GCA_963574655.1 Perodicticus potto
AGGCAACACTCAAAAACCCCCACACTCCTGCCCAAGTTCTCCCAAGGCAGTTCAACCGAGTGCCAAGTCCAAAAGAAACCCAAACAGCTCACAGGCAAGGCCTTTCCAGCCTGCAGTCCCACTGTTGCCCCACCCACAGCCACTGACAGGATGAGACCGAATGAACAGATGCAACCACTTGCCCAGTCTCCGCTGCTTTTGCCTTCCTCAGGGTGTCCAGAAGCCTCACGCTGTCTCCCTGTGTCCCCAAGGGGAAGTTCCTGGGCAGATCCCGCCTGCCAGAGATGCCTGAAGTCCTCTCTCCCAGGTCTCACCGTGCCCAGCCGCAAGGAAGCTGTTATTCGGCTGCCATCTTGCTCCGGCTCGAAGATTTTAAAGATCATTAATTAAATTATTCTCGAATGAAGTTCAAAGCACAGTAAGTATTTTCTTTCCTTTACTCTTTTTTTGAACAACATAATTTAAATGTTCCATAGAAGTTTAACTATAAGTTCAGAAAAAGGTGAAAAAACACTGCTATAGCCTTTTAAACCAACAGATAACTTGTGTTTCAATTACCTATTGCTGTGTTACACCACCTCAAAATGTAATGGTTTAAAATAACTATACTTTTTATTTCTCAGCAAGATGCAGTTGGATGGTTTTTCTAATCTACGTAGCACCTGTTGAGCCCACTCATGTGTCTGATTTCAGACAAGCACTTGACTGGGACTTGAACATCCAAGAGAGCATCATCCGTCCACGTGTTTGGGGCTTTGGGGAAGTCCGGGATGTTTATTAAGAGCCTACCTTCCTCTTTCTCCATCAGGATAGCTGGGTGTCTCTGCATGGTGACTCAGGGACTGAAGACAGGTAGAAGCCAATGGGTCTCTTAAAGGGTCGGCCTGTCACAGGGCATGTCTGCCGCATTCTACTGGTCAACACAAGGCCATCCCAGGTCTAGGAGCAGGACAGACAGACTTCCTGTCAGTATGGTAGGTGTGGCCTGTGCACAGAGGGACCGGCAGCACTGTTAGTGGCCGTCTTCAGAAGCTATCTACCACAACAGGGTCCCACTTCATTTAGAGATCCTCAGTAGTCCAGGAGTTTGCTAATCTAGTCTGTATTTAGGATCAGAGGACAGAGAAAGGAAACTCATAAGTAACTGTGTTATATAGACAACTGTAAAAATCACTGGCTTAGACTGATGTCACTGCCAGAGTCCCAGAAGAAGGCATCCTGTGGTGGCAGCATACAAAAGTATCCATAGCTTTTATATACAGTCCTAAAACAACAAAATTATGCTCGTATTTGGTGTCAGTAATGTAAATTGGTATAAACTGTCTGGACAATAGCCTTAAAAATACATGCACCATTGACTCGATATTTCTAATTTTATTTATTATTATTATTTTTTGAAACAGAGCCTCAAGCTGTCACCCTGGGTAGAGTGTGGTGGCATCACTCTCAGCAACCTCCAATTCTTGGGCTTAAGCAAGTCTCCTGCCTTTGCCTCCCAAGTAGCTGGGACTACAGGCGCCCACCACAACGACCGGCCATTTTTTGCTTACAGCCGTCATTGTTGTTTGGCGGGCCCAGGCTGGATTCGAACCCATCAGCTCAGGTGTACATGGCTGGCCCCCTAGCCACTTAAGCCACAGGTGCCAAGCCGATATTTCTAATTTTAGAGTACCTATCTTAAGTATAAAATTTAACAAGTGCAAACAGATTAATGCCCAAGGATGTTCAATGCATCATATTGTATATTAATGAAAAATTGGAAATAATTGAATGTTTACCAGAAATGGAAGATTCATCCGGAGGGGCAATAGAATGTACTGCAGGTTTTAAAAATAATAATGTTTAAAAGGTCTTTGCCGTACAATGTGGAAAAAGCCGAGAAAAAAAGGAGAATATGTTATATGTAGTATAACCTCCTTCTCACAAAATTATGCATTAGAAATAGCTGAAGGGATATATATCACTATGTTGATAGTGGTCATATTATGGTTTCTGCTTTTTCTCAGTTGTATTTTCTGAAAATTTTTATCATAAGCATTATTAGTGTTCTGAAGTAATATTAAAGAGAATTTTACTACTAAATGAATTGCACAGTATCCATGTGGATTGCTTTATGATTCTCAGACATAAGCAAATTTATGTGAGTCTTCATTACTCCTCACAAGCAACATAGAATTACACTCAGTCATTCCGTTCAGGACATAATTTTTATGAAGAGCCTTGCCGTTTATGTGGGGTTTGTTGCATTACTTTTTACTGCAGTAATTTTTTCATCCTCCAGCTACTTGTTAGAGTAATTACAACAGAACCAACAGTGATGAGCAAACTCTTGATAGCAAAAGAAAAAAAGGTCCAAGGGATCTGGACCATTGCTAAACCTGAACAGAATGCCCAGGACACAAAAATGAGAACCAGGGTGAAAAGAATTACTAAGGTAAAACTTCATTCCAAAAGTACAAATCCCATGTTATCGCCCTGGGTTTTAACTAAGTCAGTAACGCTTTAACAGTTATCAGGTATCCGATTTTGGCAGGTTGTTGAATGAAATGGTGACCTCCATCCACAGGAGACATGTTCCCTGTCTTAAGAGAGAGAACACAGATGCAGGAGAAGGCAGTCCCCGGAGGGGACACTGGCCAGGGGTCCTAAACATGCATGCAGAGTGTACAGAGAACTCACTTTCCCTGAAGAAAATGAGTTTTTCCTTTATTGTTATTTTTCAATCATAGAAAACCATATGATTTAAGTCCTCAGTCCTGTGTGCTTGGATAAAATTTCCTTCAGACAGGTCTGTTCATTTCTGATTCATTTATACTCCGTGGCTGTATCATTCATGATTAATCCTGCTCAAAGCCCATTAATGGCTGAGCATCACCTCCAGGACACATATCTGGGCTACATACAGCTTTGGATGAGTGAGTTAGTGTGATCTGCTTCCCTGAAATTGGACTCCAGTTATTATCTAAAACACCCCTTCACTACAACCAATGCCATCCACATTCTCACATATGCCTTCAGTATTTGGTACCGTTCTTCATCGGCCACGTTCTGGTAAAAATAAAGTCTGTTCTCCCGCATTCAAATCCTGTTGAATTTCTAATACTCAATCCCAATTCTGTACCCTTCAAAAACTCTCTCTAACCTCTGCAGAGCTCAGTACCACCACCGACATTCTCTTGTCTTCTTTATGTCAGGGCTACTTATTTGAAACCATCTGAAAATTACATCGAGGGCTGGCATGGTAGCTCGTGACTGTAATTCTGGCACTCTTGAAGGCTGAGGTGGATACATTTACCGAGCTCAGGAATTCCAGAGCAGCCTGAGTCAGAGGGACCCTTCATCTCTAAAACAATATCTGGGCAATGTGGTGGCACCTGTAGTCCCAGCTACTTGGGAGGCTGAGGCAAGAGAATCGCTTGAGCCCAAGAGTTTCAGGTTGCTGTGAGCTATGACACCACAGCACTCTACTGAGGGTGACAAAGTGAGACTCTCTCAAAAAAAACTCATAAAAAGAAAATTACGTTGAATTGATATCTTCTTTACTCTGCTTGGTGTTGTTAATTTTCATTTTTATTATAAACTCACTTTATGTTAAAATTTATGCATGTAATACGGAAATACACTTTTATCAAAATGCAAATTAGTAAAAACTAACATTGTTAAGCACTTAATATATGTATTATGTATTTTTTTAATTTCAAAATATTAAAGGGGTACACATGTTCCTGTTACATGGATATGTGTATACAGTGTGCTAAAAGTCAGGGCTTTTAGGGTGCCTGTACCTGACCAGTGTACACTTTCCTTTTCAGTTTCCGGGTCCTTTACATCTTTGTCCTGTGTGTACCCACCACTTAGCTCCCACTTATTAATGAGAACATGACACCTCACTTAGGATAATGGTCTCCAAATTGTTGCAAAAGAGATTATTTCACTCCTTTTTAGGGCTCAGTAGTACTTCATGGTTTTATATATAGATATCATCTCACATTTTTTAATCCACTCATGAATTGATGGATTGATTCCACATCTTTGTAATTGTTAATTGTGCTTCAATAAACATTTAAGTGCAGGCATCTTTTTGATAAAATGACTTCTTTTCCTTTGAGTAGAGAGCCGGTAGTGGGATTGCTAGGTTGAAAGGTAGGTCTACCTTTATTCCTTTGAGGAATCGCTATACCATTTTCCATAGAGGGCGTACTAATTTGCACTCCCACCAACAGTGTATAAATGTTCCTTTTTCTCTGCATCCATATCAGCATCTATTATTTTTTGACTTATTTTGTTGTTGTTGTGTTGGGGATTCATTGAGGGGGCAAGAAACCAGGTTACATTAATTGCATTTGTTAGGTAATGTCCCTCTTATAATTGTGTCTTGCCCCCAAAAGGTGTGTCACACACCAAGACCCCCACACCCCTCCTTACTTCTCTCTGTCTTTACACACCTACCCCCTCCCTCCTTCTCTTGTTTTTTGACTTTTAATAATGGCCATTCTGATAGGTATAAGGTGGTTTCTCATTGTGCTTTTAATTCACATTTCCCTGATGACTGGTAGTGTTGAGCATTTTTGCATGTGTGTTGACCATTTGTATCTCTTCTTTTGAAAAACTTCTGTTCATATCTTTTGCCTAATTTTTGGTGGTGTCATTTGTGTGTTTTTTCTTGCTGATTTTCTTGAGTTCTTTGTAGATTTGGGATCTTAGCCCTTTGTTGGATATATAGTTTGTGAATATTTTCCCCCATTCTATAGGCTATCTCTTTATTCTGTTGACCATTTCCTTTGCTGTGCAGAAGATTTTTAATTAAGTTTCATTTATTTCTGTTGTTGATGTATTTGCCTTTGAGGTCTTAGTCACTAGTTCTTTGGCTAGGCCTAAAAAGAGTATTTCCTATGTTTTCTTCTAGAATTTTTGTGGTTAAGTCCTTATTCCGTCTTGAGTTAATTTTTATATATGGCAATAAATGGGTTTCTGTTTCATTCTTCTAAATATATCCACGCAGTTTTCCCAGCACCATTTACTGAATAGTGCTTTCTTTCCCCAGTGTATGCTGCTGTCTGCTCTCTCGAAGATCAGTTGGTTGTAGGCAGATGGTTTTATTTCTGGATTCTCTGTTCTGTTTCATTGGTCTATGTCTCTACTTTCATACAAGTACCATGCTGTTTTGGTTATTATATTCTTATGGTATAATTTGAAGTCAGGTAATACGATGACTCCAGATTTGTTCTTTTTGGTTAAGATTGCTTTGGCTATTTGGGCTCTTTTTTAGTTCCACAAGAATCTTAGGATTATTTTGGTATTTTGATGGAATGTCATTAAGTCTGTAAATCACTTTGGGGAGGATGGACATTTTAACCGTGTTTATTCTACCAATCTATCCATGGGATGTTTCCCATTTGTTTGTGTTATCTGTGATTTCTTCCATTAGCATTTTGTAGTTCTCCTTGTAGAGATATTTAACCTCCTTGGTTAAATAGATTCCTAAGTATATTTTTGTTGTTGGTAGCTATTATGAATGGTACTGAGTCTTTGTTGTTAGTACATAGAAATGTACTTATTTATATACATTGGCTTTAAAACCTGAGACTTTGCTGCATTTGTTCATGAATCTAGGAGTCTTTTGGGGAAGTCTTTGGGATTTGCTAGATACAAGACTATATCATCAGCAAACAGGGACAGTTTGACCTCCTCTTCTCCAATTTGGATGTGCTTTGTTTCTTTCTCTAAGACTTTGTACATAACACTTAACTCTCATAACTCTAGGAAGTAGCTAATACTATTTGCATTTTGCTTGAGGAAACCAAGGTACAAAGAGGTTAAGTAACTTTCCAAGACTGTCTCTAGAGGCAGAACACTTATTTTTTTGAGTTTTATGTTTTTTTAATTAAATCATAACTGTGTACATTAATGCATTTATGGGGTACAATGTGCTGATTTGATATACAATGTGGAAAACGTACATCAAACTTGTCAACACAACCATCACCTCATTTAGTCATTTGTTGTTGTAAGTCATTTATACTCTTAATAGTTTTAAAATGTACCATTGCCTTGTGCACATTAGGTGAGGTCCCACCAAATACCCTCCCTCCTTCCAGCCTCCCCCCTCCCCTCCCCTCCCCTTTCCCTCCTATTCCCACCTTCTTTCTGGACTATAGTTTTGTTTTCTCATTTGTATGAATGTGTAGGTGATTATGTATTGGTTAATCTCTGTCTTACACTATTTCTCATCTATATAGAACAATATTGAATAAAAATATTTTATCCTGTGTGACTGGTACCCAAACAATCCTATGAGACAGTAACCTTTGGCCATTTGGTCTCTGGTAACCAAAGGTGAGCTTTGGTCATTTTTCTTTTGAGGCTTTATCTATTTGCATGTTCATGTAATGCATACGTACCAGGTGTGAGTCTTAGTCCATGAAGTATGTAACTTTATTTTTCTATAACTGAACTTGATTTATCTCAGTTTTTCTTATGGCAAAAATATAATCTTACTTATTCTCACCTCTCCCTGATACTTTCCTGGGGGTTTTGTCTAGATTCCCCTGGGCACCCCAGAAATTATATCACAAGGTGCTATCGTGGCCTCTACCCCCTGAGATATTCATGGCTCCATTTGATCCTTAGTTACTGACAGCAAGGGAGCCCCAGATCTGTGTCCTTTTTAGCTATGCCTTTTTTGCTCAGCGGCACATTAGAAATAATTCCACTCTTCCAAAACTACCCTTGGGCTGCAGCAGGAAACCAGGTGGCATTTCCAGTCAAACGCACCTGCACCCTTCCGAAGCAGGGGGCTTTGTTCTTAAGGCCCTTACACTCAGGAAGGTAGAAGGGGAGCCTGCCAGGGCACTCTGCTCTTGGATTCCTCAAATACTGGTAGAGATTTTACCATTTGTATGTTCTTCTCACCTTCATCTGAAGAAGCTGATGCAACTGATATATAATCTATCTCCTTCCTTTCCCTGATGCTTTTATTCTCCTACCTCAGGGAAAACTTTGCTCTAACTGATCACATGTTCTTACCAAGTCTTACGGAAGTCAAAAACATAAACTTTACTCTTTTAATGTCAGTGGTTTGTCATATCATTTCTTCCTTGCAGCAATGAAGAGATGTCCCAGTTGCCCAGGCAGAGGGAAGGACAACAGGGTACAGAAATTATGCAGAAAACACCTTAACATTTCTCATATATATACATCTCACAGTATCATTCTACAATTCACATGCAGGTACTGTATTCAAATATTTTATTTATAGCAGAGCCGTATGACAGTGGACTTGACTCTACCTCTAATTCTTGGGTGAGTTTTATTAATAATTTGACAGAACCTATCAGGGTGTTCTCTCCCTTTCTTCTGCTACTGTGATGGGTTTAATGATGCATCTATGGCCTAACGTGGTCCAGACAGAATGATGACCAAGAATTTTATTCAGGTTGTATGGAGATACACTTTCTTTCCCTAGTTCTAAATGAGGATGCTGGTTTTCTGCTTGTATACACTTTCTGAAGAGTTAAATTGTCAGAATGAACAGGAAGCTGACACTTGGAGAGTAATAAAACGCACAGTATTGAGGGAAACAATACCCAAGTCATGATTGTACTGTAGTTGAAGCTTTAACTATCTGTGGAATTTTCAGTGATTATGCCAATAAGTTATCTTTATTATTTAATCCAATTTAAATAGCTTTTCCAATAATTGAATATAGATATAGATGTCTAGAAATGGAATTGCTGGATGTGTGGGGTGTGCTATCTTCAATTTCGATTGCGTCAAACTGCCCTCGGAAATACTTTGCCAATGTCTATTACTTCTAACTGAGTATTTTGACTTACCTATTTCTTTGTAATTTGATCAATGGTAAAAAGTACAAATCTTTCTCATCTTTGTGGATTTGCTGGGAGAAAATACAATGTAACTCCTCTTTACTCCTTTATTTTCTGTAACAGACTTAATCTTCTTAGGAGAAACCTAACTTAAATTTGCCAACTAATAGTAAATCAGTATCTTTTGGCTTAACACTATCTAATTTCAGGCAATTATCAATTCAATTTAAATTTTAACTCTTTCAGTGCTGTTTTTCCTCTTTCTTCTGTCTCGGCCACAAGACAAAACCTAGTAAATAAATGCTGACTGTATCCAAGTTCCACCATAGTTGGCTGATTATTTTTCTATTTTTTGTAGAGATGGGGTCTGGCTATGTTGCTCAGTCTGGTCTCGAACTTCTGATCTCAAGAGATTCTCCTACGTCAGCTTTCCACAAAGCTAAGAATATGGTATGAACCACCATGCCCAGCCAATAGCTGTTTTAAAAAGCATTTAATAAAATACAACTTGTATTCATATAAGACATACATTTTTTTTATTTGGTTTGATCCTAGGTATTTTCAGCTTGTTTGGTTTTTTAAACAATTTTCCTTTTGTGTTTTCAGTGTTTTTCTTTTCCTATTATATATCGGATTGTTTTTTTCTACTACATTTGCTAATTGCATAGAAAAATTATTGCTTTTCAAGTTTATTTTTGGCATTATTTCTTAGCTATCTTATAAGCTCCGATTTTAAAATTCAGATTTTTTTGGTAAACAATCAAATTTATCTAAACCTATTCAATCTTTATCTTGTCTTATCACATTGCCTCAGGTTTCAAGTACATTGTTGAATTCATAGTGATACTAGTGGAAGTACAGCCTTATTACTAAATGTAATTAGAAATAATTGTGTTTCACCATTACATGTGATGACAGCAGTAGGATTCTTTTATATAATCTTTATCGTATTATGGCAGCATCTTTTTACTTCCTAGAAAACCTTTTATTATCATCAAGAATGAAAGTTGAATTTCATCAAATGCTTGTTGAAGTACTGATGGAGATAACATATTATTTCCTTTCATGTCTTCGAAAGTAGCAACTCACATTTATAGGTAAGCATGTGTTGAATCCTCTTCACATTTCCGAGAAAAGCTCCCCTTTGTCATGAACGGCCACTCTTCATATACTACTGGCTTATTGAACGAGTTGATGAGCTTAGGTTTTGGGTTTTAGTTTGAGTTTTTTATAGGTATCTGGCTCTGATCAAGTTATTTAGTTTTGATTAACCTTAATCCATACATATGTAATATGTGATATGAGTATATTCACAAAGTAGGTGTTAGAATTACATGAAACTGTAAATTTCTTAATATAGTAAATGTTATGTAAATGTCATTTGTTATTTATTGTATTCAAGAGAAGTGAGCAATTATACTTGTATTTCCCATATGGTCAACATGAGATACCAAGTACCCTATTAATGAGGATGAACGGAGTGCCCTGAATTACCTTTTCACGCAACTGTCCTTTACCCCAGTGGCATTAGCTCTATTCATTGCCAAAATAGTTACTTAATTTCCCTTAAGACTGTGTCAATGCAGCTTGGCACCTGTGGCTCAACAGGCTAAGGCACCAGCCACGTACACCTGAGCTGGCGGGTTCGAATCCAGCCTGGGCCCGCCAAACAACAATGATGGCTGCAACCTAAAAATGGCTTAGCATTGTGGCGAGCGCTTGTAGTCTCAGCTACTTGGGAGGCAGAGGCAAGAGACTCACTTGAGCCCAGGAATTGGAGGTTGCTGTGAGCTATGATGCCACGGCACTCTATCCAGGGTGACAGCTTGAGGCTCTGTCTCAAAAAAAAAAAAAAGACTGTGTCAATGTTAGAAATGCTATTATAGATTTGTCCAAGGGCTCAATGATCCTAATCAATAATTCTTGGTTAGTAGCTCCAGCTACTTCCTCAAGAATAAAAGTTATTTTGATGGCTAGAAAGAAAATGGCCCGCGGAATGATATTTTGAAGAGTGTCCACTAGATGGCATTATGAGCCTATCAAAATTATTTTAACTAGCCATTTATTCACCAGTTAAATACAAATTAGTTAAAGATATTAGTAAATGAAAGTTAGTGATAATAGCATTATCTTTGAGAAAGTTGTATATCCCCATTTGTTTGAATATAAGCTACAGGTAGCAACAACATAAAGCTATCTATGAACAACTGTTCTTTAGCCCTCGCTTGAAAGCAGTCCCCTCCATAAGTAAAATAATTAAGACACAGCAGGACAGGACAGACTCTCAGAACAAAAAGAAAGTCAGTGAGACACTTTATGAAGAAAACTAAACATATTTTTGTACTTAGTTTAATTACCTAACTTCTTTATGAGATAAGTGGATTCCGAAAGAACTTAGATAACCACATCAATGACAGAATTAAACATGGCTTTGAAAAAAAACAAGATAGGATGCCAATGATTAAATAATTTTAGGTTTAACTCCAAGGGTTGCTTACTCTGTCACCTCTCTGGTGTGGCTGTCAGGAATAGAACACTTACATGTATGGCATTTGGATAGTAATAACAAATAATGATTATTCTCATGTTCATTCTTATTTATTCTTATGATAGGAATTAACTAAAAGCTAGGACTTTTTTTTTTTTTTAAGAGCCAGAGTCTCCCTCTGTAGCTCAGGCTGGAATGCAGTGGCATGATCATAGCTCACTGCAACTTCTTGCTCAAGTGATCCACCTGCCTCAGCCTCCTGAATAGCTGGGACTATAGGTCCCATTGTGCCCAGCTAACTTTTCATATTTTTTTAATAGAAGTGGGGTCTCACTATATTTCCCAGGCTGGTCTAGAACTCCTGGCCTCAAAGGATCTTCTGCCCGGGCCTCCCAAAGTGCTGGGATTACGGGCATAAGCCACCATACTCGGCTGAGCCAGAACTTTTGCTGGGACGCTGAAAGTAGCATCTACCCATCTGAAATGAACAGGTCCTGCCTTCTAATAATCTCATTTAGTCCTCCATACATCCCTACCTTATCCCATACATTTTTACTCACTCTTATAGTATATTAAAGAATGAAACATTTTGCTTCTCTTTAATCTCACGAAAGAAAGAATTTGGTGGCTCACATTGTTCAGAGTAAAACACAGTAATCTGTGGATGCCATTTGGGTGGGAGTTCTGTCTCCAGCAGACACACAGTCTGCAGTAAGCATACCTCATGACTTGTCCTCAGTCATACTTTTTTTTTTATTAAAGCATAACTGTGTACATTAGTGCAATCATGGCTCAGTCATACTTCGAATGTTGTTATCACAAGCTTGGGATGATCACCTAATAGGTTTCAAAGGAATCTCTTTACAGTTATGAAGTAGGTCTTTCATCAGCAATTATTTTGTGATTCTGATAAATGGACATGCCTACAAAAGGGAAAATCACTTTCCAATGGGCAAGGAGTCTTGAGGGGAAAAAAGAAGAAAAAAAAACCCAAAGACAAAATGTGCCATCATCCCATTACCACTATCTAGACTGAGTCCAAAGCTCACAGATATCAGGAAACCCAAGAGTACGAACACAACTTTCCTGTGTTAAAAATTTAGCTTCAAACTTTTACCTCACAGTTTGGGGAATTCTGTCTTCCCGGTTAATTAGTAAATGGTTGACATTTTAAAACATGCCATTCTTCTGAAGCCAATCAAAGTTCAAGTAGAAAATTCTCAGTCGAGTTGTGTGCTTGTCAAGTGTTGAGTCATGCTGACTAAGGGGCTCAGGTTCACAGAGGTGGGGGGAGGATGAGGACATCCAGGTCACAGGAATAGCAACCTCACCTTTCTGGGCCTCTGAGAGCTCTCCACGGCCGGTAACAGAATTCCTCACCAATGGGAGAGAGAGAAGCTTGAACAGCCCCTTTTAATTCAGTGGTAGAAAAATGTTTGGAATGTTATTTGTGTAACTGTGACCTCAGTTCAGTGCAACATGCCCGGGCAGGTGCGACAGGACCTGCCATCGCATAGGTAGAATCTGAAGGGAGCACATGGGACATTTCAAATACAGAAATACTTACCACGGGGTAATATTCTCACGGACACAAGGTGAGATTCTAGTGTGCTGTGATTCATTTTCCAACGTAACAAAATGACCCACAATCAAATAAATGTTGACTTTTCCCAGAAGTGATAAATCCTGTCTTTTGAGAATAGATTTGAGGTTTGTAAATAGCCACAAAGTAGGTAGCCTGTGGGGGATGGAGAGACTCATTTAGAACTCACCTGGCCTGTGGCAAAAGATGCAGGGTTGTTATTTGTGATACTGGCAACCTGCATCTCTCACAAATTGGATATTCTGTGACAAAGAATGCAGCATTCGGGACAGTTACCTTGGTGGGATTAGAAAGGACTCAGGACATCGTAACTGGATGTACTAGTTCAGGATGACTACATCTAAAACCTGAGATTTTGAGTCACATTCCACTATGAGGAGTTTTAAAGCACATCTGAATTTAGCCTATTGATTCTGGAACCTTGCAATTTTCTATGATATATTCTTAGATTTTTTTACTGAAGTAAAACTTGCTTTATTATTTGCATTTAACGTAATTGGATTTGGCATATACGACACATGAGGAGACTAAGAAGGCGGCGATGTTAGATCTATGTTAGGTCCTCTACGGAGAACTGACTTCAGCCAGGCTCCAGTTTTGGAGACAGACTCCTAGGATTTGGACTGATGCTGCAAAATGAGAGCGATTCGGATGAGGTGGAAAGGAAAAGAGAAAAAGTTTCTAGGGAAAACCGTGAGCCTTCTGCCCTGATGATCTCCAAGTTGGGAACACAATGTACAGTAGAACCACCATAGTTGACCCCACCCTACACTGATCCCCTCCCCACACTGACCCCCTCCATACACTGACCACCTCCCCACACTGACCACCTCCTTACACTGGCCACCTCCTTACAATGACTCCCTCCCTACAGTGACCACCTCCCTACACTGACCACCTCCTCACACTGACCACCTCCTTACACTGACCCCCTCCCCACAATGACCACCTCTCCACATTGACCACCTCCCCACACTGACCACCTCCCTAAACTGATCCCCTCCCCACAGTGACCACCTCCCTACACTGACCACCTTCTTATGTTAACCTAATTTTCATAGGCACCACATGTACATATCAGTATGGTCAGCCCAGTTCCTTATGTTGACAACCTCCGTATGTTACCAGTTTATTACAGTTCCATGGGTGGTCAACTTAGAGAGGCTCCACTATACAGCAATCTATCTAGAAAGCCTTAAATGCTATGATACCCAGTTCAGGAGAAATGACTTCTTCACTGGCAAGTCACCACGGTCACTATTTTTAAATTTCAAGCAGAAGCTAGAAGTTTGTCAGTTTTGTTCAAAATATGAGCAAAAGATACCTGAGGAGAAATAAAGGAACGTGGCCTTTCATTGATATTTGCAAATTCCATCAACTCATGATGCGGCTTTGAGTTATGTGTCACCTACATGAGCTGTGCGTAATAAGCTATATCATAGCTTTGGATAAATGATGAAAAGATTTTGAGTGTGACTATATTGCAAATATTTATCTGACAATCCTCTACACCAGTGGTTCTCAACATTTTGGCACAGAGGGTGCCAAAAATGTATACATGTTTTAAGGAAGGAAAAAATAATATTAAAATTGTAATACTCCGGTCATGTTTGACTTCTGAAATTAAAAGAGGAAACTCAAACATGACTTGTATTCATCTTTTGTTATTGGTATCCATTGAGTATTGCAATTTTAATATAGTTTTTTTTTCTTTTAAAAAATATGTATACATTTTTGGTGCTGTGTGTGCTTGTGTATGTATATGAAAGAATGTTTGAAAAATTTCATTTTCTTTCTTTTGAATTTTTTTCCGATTAACATGAGAGAACAAATGTTTAGGTTACAATATTTGCATCTGTTAGGCAAAGTCCCTGTTGAAGTTGTGTCCCACATGAAGAACTTTCTTCTCAAGGAAATGTTTCCATGAATTTGGACAAAAAATTCTTGCTCTAGAATTTTGTCTTTCTCTTCTTATTTGAAATACTCTTCTGACACTTGAAATTGAGGTGACTAAAATGTCATTGTCTTTCTCAGCCAAGGAAATAGGACCATTTATATTAATGCTTCCTCTTCTCTACCAAGTCAAACACCACATGCCTCTCATTTTATCTTAAAGCAAACACCCTTTAGGAGCAGGAGTGAGGGGGCAACTGGAAAAAGGCAGACTGGGAAGTATCCTGACTATGGAAACCGGTGCCACCTTAGCCTGAGAACAGCTACCTGCCTTTTGGGCAGATCGCATGATCTCTTCGGGTTTCAGCTTTTTAAACTGTAAAATGTGGAGTTGAACCAGAGGGTTCCAAAGACCCTGGCTTTCCTACTATTCTGCACATCAGAATCACCTAGAAGCTTTGAAGGAGCTGCCCTCCTTGAAGCAAAGAGTGGTGATGCGTCCCAAGTGCCCAAAACACGGCACTGAGTCACTCTTGCCACACTTTGTAAATAACAACACAGGACATCAGGTTAGATGTGGATTTCAGATAAATGATGAATAGATTTTGAGTATGACTATGTTGCAAATATTTATCTGACAATCCTCTAGAGCAGTGGTTCTCAACCTTCCTAATTCCGCGACCCTTTAATACAGTTCCTCATGTGACACGAGGGTCATGGAATTAGAAAGGTTGATAACCACTGCTCTATTCAATAAACAATCAGTGTTTGGTTGTGGAATAAATGAGTATCCTCAAACCTCCTCTGCTGATGAAAATTTCTGTAAAAGAATTCCAAGCTGTAGGGGTAGACGTGCGTTTTAATAGTTTTTCAGTGACATCACATGAAAATCTCTTATTTACTCTTTCTCCAAGCTTCCCTAACCTTGATTGAAGCACTCTTTACCCTCTGAAAAGAACTACTATATCAACTAGAATGCTTTAGGCATTAAGTAAAGTGTACCCCAATTAACACAGCTGAAAGTGCAAGGAAGTGTATGAGTTTACTTCACAGGAGGTCTGGAGCTTCACACAGTAAAGCCATTGAGGAACCAAGTGTCCCCATCATCTTTCTTCTGGGACACTCTCAGGGTGTGGCTTTCACCTTTAGATTTGCCCTCTTATGGCTCCAAAGTGTCCGGTGTACATCCATCTATCATGTCTTCAGGGAAAAGAAGAAAGAACAGCTTTGTATTGTGCCATGTCTTTTTAACTAGAGAAAACACGGTTCCTAGGGCTTCCTACCCCAGAAGACTTCCTCCTAGAAATTACCGGCCGAAATTGGGTCACATGGCCCTGCCCTAGCCCAAAGCAAAGCTGCAAAACAAGTGCCAAATGGTTTCACTCTTCCTCTTGGGAGACAGGTTGTTTGGGTAACAAAGGGGGTGGCTGAAATTTAAATGCTGTGAAGGCAACTGGGTGTCATCCCTACCTGTCACATCTAGGATAATCTTTTCCTTTCCAACGGCACCAACACATGAGGGCGTTGTGGCTGGTGACCAGTCTGAGGGAGCGGGACTACTTCAGAGCTTTTAGGAGGCAGTTTCTTTGAAGGCCTTTACGCATTAAACTCCCCCTAAAAACAAAGAGACATCTATTGTATGGTGGCCCCATATAGCTCAGTTATATCCCTTTCTGCTTAGGAAAAAAGAAAAATGTGAAGAATCCCCTTTTCCTTGTACTGTTATTCATCTCAGTCTTTCATGCCAAGAATATGGTACAAAATCCTCCCAAGTCTATGCACAAAATGCCTTATTTCAGAAGGGGCTCTATCTCTCGATTAGAATCCGCCAAGTGTGCTTCCATTTTTAAGTACACTATTAGAAAGACCGTAATGCAGATAATAATTTTCTTCTGGTACTAACAGCTGCTCAAGATTCTTACAGAGCTCTGCACACTCGTTTCAACCTGCAGTCTCTTCGATTAGGGAAACCAGAACAACGTGGTTAGCAGTGCAGAGCGGCTGAACTAGCCCTAAGACCCACAAAATAGCTCCGATCCTGATTTTCACACCTTGTTAAATTCTTTTGTTCATGTAAGTAACATGTACTGAGATAAATTCTCTGTAACTGACATAAATTCTTTCACAGTGCTCCTAAAGCACAAGTATTCATTGCATTTTCCCAGAGCTTATATAAAATTCCAAGTGGTATATAAAATATGTTTAAAATGCCACATTTGGAGAGAGAGAGAAAAAAAAAACCCTAGTATTTAATGAATAGCTTTGGTATGCCAGACGTGGTGCTAAATGTCTGAAATCTTTGGATTTATTTAATCTTGAAAACAATGTTTTGAGTTATTTTATAGAGTATTGACTCACCCAAGGTCATATAATCTAATGAACATCAGAGGCAGAATGAGAATTATTGCCAAAGATTACGTCTGCAAAGGAAGATATGTAGAGTTTTTACAAATACACACTTGATAAGGAAGGTTTTTCTTAGGCTGTATCTCTGCCTGTCTATTAAAACAGAATTTCTGCTTAGACTTGAGTTTCAGAGCAGAGTTTACATCCCAAATAGTGCTCACGATCATTACTGAGATACCCAATCAGACATTATGTTCTTGAAAATGATTTGCACATTTTCTCCTGCCCTGACAAGGACAGGCACATTCTCTGGCGCTCACTCCATCTCACATTCCGTGCATAGCAAATCAATCACTAATTATTCTCAGGAAGAGTGGTCAAAGTTCCCTTCCTTCTCTGGATGCTACAACAGAACAGTGAAAAACAAAACCCCGAGTCCTTAGTAAGGGAAGTTGCATCTGATCCAGGTCCTAATTGTTACAGACCTCTTGATTCTATGCTGTGTCATCACTGTCCAAAGTAAAGAAGAGAATGAGTATGGATTTTTGCACTGAGGCAACAAGTCACTTTGGAACTTTTCTAACCTAACCAAGTAAATTTGAGTTGTAACACAAAATAACATAGTCTCCGAATCTTGAGCTGCATGCTAGCTCCTCAAAAAGGCTCTGAGGTATGCGTGAGAGTTTGTACTTTCCATTTGGGAAAAGGGCTGGACTTTGGAGGAAGCCTTGAGAACACTCTGAAGAAAATTAAGCAATGGATTCTCATTATCTCTGGGAAAAAGATGAAAGAAAAAAAGCCTGGAGGTAAAAAATTTGTCCAGTGAAAAACACTGCTCAGAGCTTCTTTTTCTAGGTATATGGGTTTTCATTTACTGTACAGTAATTTGGACATAGTAAGTTTTTAATTTGTTGCTTAATGGTAGAAAATTCACTTATTTAACAATCATCTGTTTAACAACTATTTATCCAATAATCCTTTGCTGAATACCATCTGTATCAGAGATTGGTACATGTAGGAATGAAATAGAATCGTAAGTTGGGATATGAGATAGCAAACATCATTGCAGAGCCAGGGACCGAAATCCAAGAAAAAAGATGAGTACAAACTCAAACATCCATTCTTTAGAGAGACTCATGAATATCAAATTGGTTTTTATACTGTCGCCACTTCTTATACAAGCTCTCAGTGAAGCCCAAACTCCTTGAAAATTCTGCTCACTGAACAAAAAATGTGTATATTTCTACACATTTAATGATGTGAAAAGAAACTGTGAGAAGTAGTTTTGAATAGAACTAATAATTACACTGAGTATTAGAAAATGTGATATTGGTTTTTAAAAATAATTCATGTCAAAGAGCTCAGTCTAGGGCATAAATTTAAACTTTGCTACCCTAAAAAGATGACTTCAGATTACAGCATTTAAAAAATTTAGCTCACTGTGAGAACTCTAATACTAACTTCCCCTTCTAATATCTTTGGAAATCTAACCCAAGCCAAAAGAAAACTTCCACTAACAGTACTGTAGCTGGAAGGCCCATTCTGTGCCATGCCCAGCTTTTCTGTCCTGGGTTATCTCTTGTTTACACCCGATGTGTCTGTGCACCTGAGACATATTCATTGCTTACTACAAATCCCGGCATTGCTGGAATTGCAGACCAGGCAGAAGCAGGGCAGGGCAGCCTGTACTTGGCACGCATGGTGGGCTGACTCAGACAAGAGAAATCCTTCATGTTTTTCTTACTACTCATCCAATTGGAGGAAATTTTCTCCAAGCTGAGAAAGTTCATTGAGAGTGTGTGCAAACCAGGTTTCTACCCTGGTTCATTAAGGAGTCACCTTGGATTATACAACTGAAACAGAGAGATTCCCTAATGGCTCATGAAACCAGGAAGAAGGCCAATGCAAAAAATCCTACCCACATGGCTCACCACTGAACATTAGATTACTCCAATATGCAGAAAACTGATGGAAAGATTTTCAGTCTTCACTCCAGGTTAGTCTCCTGAAGGCACACAGCATCTCAAATAGTGAAAGTTAATCCATGAAGTTTTTGAAAAGTGAACTTTTAGCTGAAACAGCTAGTGGACAGGTTTCCTTGGCATCTTTATAGAATCCTTTAAATTTGTTCAACATACCAAGGGACCCCACAAAAGGTCATTTAGCCCAACATGTCTAGATTGCTGCATCACACCCCCAGGAGCCGGTTGAAATATTTCATCATCTTGTCAAAGATTCCCCTTTACCTTTTATTTATCTGCCAGTCTAACCTCTTGTCAATTTCTTCAATGAATGTAAGGATCATTCTCCTTCCTCCTCTTCCTTCAATATTATGCAAATCTGTAACATTTATAAAATAAGAATGAAGTGTGGCTGGACTTGCATTATAATAAACCTTTGTCTTATAAAAAAGACAAATGCAGTCTCTCTCTGGTTTAAAGCAGAACATCTAATACCTTTTAAGGATTCTGGAAAAGAGGTATTGCCATTTCTTTAAATTTCAGATTGATATTGATATGAGGGCACATATAATTAGGATACACTGTTTGCATTTGTAAGGTAAAGTATGAATTATTCTTGAGTCTTTCACTGAAGAAGTGTACATATACCCCTACATTATACCAGTTAGGTGGGAACCTACAACCCCCTCCCACCTCTTGATTTAATTATGCTTTTCTCTCGTGTGGGCCTCTGGTTGTTTTACTAGTTTCAAAAGAGTATTGAACCATGGTACGCTTGCTTTTTTTTTTTTTTTTTTTTTTTTGTAGAGACAGAGTCTCACTTTATCACCCTTGGTAGAGTGCCGTGGTATCACACAGCTCACAGCAACCTCCAACTCCTGGGCTTAGGTGACTCTCTTGCCTCAACCTCCCTAGTAGCTGAGACTATAGGCACCTGCCACAATGCCTGGCTATTTTTTGTTGCAGTTTGGCCAGGGCCGGGTTTGAACCCACCACCCTTGGTATATGGGGCAAGGGCTCTACTCACTGAGCCACAGGTGCCATGCCAGGATGCTTCCTTTTCCATTCTTGAGAGAATTTACTTGGGAGAATGTTCTTCACATCCATCCAGGTAAACCTAAAAGATGCAAAGTCTCTTTTTTATGGCTAAATAGTATTTTCCATGGTAAATATGCAACACAGTTTATGATTCTATTCTTAGGTTGATAGGCATTTGGGTTGTTTCCACATCCTTGCAATTGTGAATTGAGCTGCTATCAATATTTGCATGCAAATGTCTTTATGGTAAAAGTGATTTTTTTCTTCTGGATATCCAGAAAAAAATGGAAGGTCTACTTTTAATTCTTTGAGGATTCTCCGTACTTTCTGAAAAGGCTGTGCTAGTTTACAATTCCACCAACAGTGCATAAGTGCTCCCCTTTTTCTGAACCCACGCCAGCATCTGCAGCTTTGGGACCTTCTGATGTGGGTCGTTCTCACTGGGGTTAGGTGATATCTCAGGGTGGTTTTGATTTGCATTTCTCTGATAATTAGGGACACTGGGCCACTTTTGCTCTTTCTTTGTCTTTGACTTTTAAATCTTACATCTGTTCTCTCCCTGTTTTCCTAACCAAAGTCTGTCCTATTAAATGTGGGCACCAAGTCTCCTGAGTTAAGATTTGGATTTGAGTTCATCTTTTTCCTTTCTCATATATTTTTCTCATTGCCCCTTATTCGTTTCCCACAGCTCCTGCTGCCCGTATAATGCAAAGAGCTCACCAAGTTCCCTGATGGATTCATATTTATGCATATGGTACACATCAACATAGGTTTTAATTTCATATAGCTGTGCAGTCAGCTGCTGGTATCACTGGTCATTTAGAAACCTTGCCAGTACCATCTGCGGACACTTTAATTACGCTTTTTGACCAAAGGGCAACTAGCAGGAATTAAATATATTATGACTGTGTTCAATAAAATTTCAGGATTTCAACGCTTTAAGCTCAGAAACAATACCAGCTAGGCTTCAGTAGGAGACAGGCTAACAAGACCTCCACTTCAACTTCAGCAGCCCCTCGCAGAGTCGGCAAATCCTGTTGACACTTAAGAGTAGCAGAACTTACACCCTACACAAATATCAGTCGTGGGATGGTCAGAATGATAGGACGAGGCATGCAAATGATGGCAACAGAAAACTTTTCTGGATGCCAGATGTACCTTTTGGGGGGATCAGAAAGAATTATATTGTGACTGGTGTTGGGATCATACCAAATTACGGATTCATGCCAACTGACCCCAGACACACTAGATTGAAGAAAATGAGTTTGTGTAGCTGACCCCCTGTGTGGCTGTGGACTTAGATGTAAGGATGGGCAACATTACAAGATACGTCAACCCTGCACAGCTGTGTAGACCAGGGTTCGTTCAGTTGATCTGCAAATTGTCTGCTTTTGCTTGCATGATTCCTGTGTGACCACAGATTATTGCTTACATCCCTCCCACAATTACTCATTCTTAACCTTCTGAACATTTAGTTTTCACACAAAACTATTTCATTTACTTTCCTATATCGCCCTCCACATAAAGGGCTGATTGGGGGGAAAGGCGCACATAACACCACACACATGACATCGTTGTTGTAGAAATGCTTCGATATTATGCATTATTCGAATGGGATCTTCTGCCTAGGCTCCATTTTTTGAGTCAAATGTCAAGTGGAGTGGAATGGGGGATATGCACAAGAGGAAGGAAAGGAACATAGAGATGGAATGTGAGAGAAAGGAAGGAGTCAGTGTTATTTAGAAAGAAAATATGATTTCAAATCCTAGAGATTAGCTTTAGAGACAAAGCATGAGCCTCCTCATCCTCTGTTTTAAAAGAACTTGATTGATACTGTAGGGGGTATTAGGAGAATTAAAAGCTCCTGAACATGACTTCCAGAGCAAGATGGCGGCCAAATAACAGCTTCCTTGCAACTGGGCACGGTGAGACTGGGGAGAGAAGACTTCAGGCATCTCTGGCTGACTGGATCTGCCCAGAAACATCCCTTTGGGGATACAGGGAGACAGCATGAGACTTCTGGACCCCATAAGGAAGGCAAAAGCAGTGGAGAACTGGCAAGTGGTTG
>CAUYRH010019051.1:0-10646 GCA_963574655.1 Perodicticus potto
ACATAGTAAATGAGAAAATATCATGAATGTTACATTAATCAGGTGGATAAAAATATCTCCGATTGTATGGGAAGCCCGCACACTGTACTCCAAGCCTGAATCATTGTACACAGTTATGACTCAATAAAAAATAACTAAAAAAAATAAAATAAAATAAATGGAAGAGAACTAGTAAAAAAAAAATTGTGTACATAAATATTTAGAATTGAAATGTTTCTTGTATTTTTCCCTTGACCAATAGAAGTGACCGTCTTTGTCTTTTTTGACTTTAGTTGCTTTAAATCCACATGAATCTGAAAATAATATTGCAAACGCTCTTTTCTTCTGAATTCCTTTTGCCTGAAAAATTGACTTCCAACCCTTAACTCTGAGTTTTAATTTGTCTTTTGGTGTGAGTTGTGTTTCCTGCAGATAGCATATAGATGGCTTGTGTTTTAATACAATCAGCCAATCTATGCCTCTTCAGTGGGGGAATTCAGGCCATTGAAATTTATTGAGATAACTGATAAGTGTGGCAGTGTTCTATTCATCTTATTTTGTGAGAGTCTATTGCTTAGTTTTGTCTTTTGCATCATTGTGGAAGCTAGCTTCTTCCCTTTAATTTCTGGGTGTTTACTTTGCTGAAGGTCCATTGTGATGGTCAGTGTGTAGAACAGGTTGAAATATTTTCTGTAAAGCTGGTCTTGTGGCAAATTTCCTCAATGTTTGCATATGAGTAAAAGATTCGATTTCTCCATCCATTTTGAAGCTTAGTTTAGTGTGATATAGAATTCTGGGCTGGAATTCGTTTTGTTAAGAAGATGAAAGATAGATTACCATTGTCCTCTGGCTTAAAGTTTCATTAGAGAAGTTGGCAGTCAACCTGATAGATTTGCCCCTGTTGGTCAGTTGGCACTTAACTCCTGGCAGCTTGCAAAATCTTTTCTTTTGTCTTGACTTTAGATAGATTCATCACAATATGTCTTGGAGAAGCTCTATTTGAGTTGAGGCAACCAGGGGACCGATATCTCTCTGAAAGGAGTGTGTCAGAATCTTTGGTGATACTTGGGAAATTTTCATTTATAATATTCTGTAGTATGGCTTCTATTCCCCTGAGGCATTCTTCTTCCCCTTCTGGGATATCTATAACTCCCTCGTATGTTTGAATCCTTCATGTAATCCCATAATTCTGTCAGTGAACGTTCTGTTTTCTCTCCCTTCTTTTCTGTCTCTTTAACTATCTGAGTTATCTCAAGAGCCTGATCTTCTAACTCTGAGATTCTTTCTTCTGCATGGTCTAATCTGTTGTTGATACTTTCTATTGCATCTTTAATTTCCCTAATTGACTGCTTCAGTTCCTTCATTTCTGCTATATCCTTTCTATATTCTTCATATTGTTCATCTCTTATTTGATTCTGTTTTTGGATTTCTTTTTGGTTATTTTCCACTTTCTCAGAAGTTTCCTTCATTGTTTTCATCATCTATATTTTAAATTCTCCTTCTGTCATTTCTAACATTTCTTTATAGGTGCAATCCTCTGCTGTGGCTACCTCATGGTCCCTTGAAGGGTTTGCTCTGGACTGGTATTTCATGTCACCAGAATTTTTCTCCTGATACTTCTTCATGAGTGCTTTCTTGTTTCTGTTTCCTTGTCCTAATTTTCCTTTCACTTCTTCCTCCTCTTTAAGTTACTGTGCCTCTGGCCTAACATTTTAATGAGTCCATTTGGTATGGGACCAGGAGGATGAGATGATTGAAGAGAAAGAAGTGAAAAAAGATTTCAAAAATAAAAAAGAAGAGAAAGAAGAGGGGGTGAGTAAAAGGAAATATTGACAAAAAGAAGAAAGGCACCGAAAGAAGGAGACAGGATTAATATAGGTGTATAGGAAGGTACTTTGACCCAACCTTAAAATCCCCCAACCTCTGGGGGTCCTGGTTTGGGTGGTTCTTTTGAAGTCAACAGCTCTTTGCTAGCCTGATGAAATATAGTACCACACCTCCACCAGGTAGAAAGGAAAGACAAAAATACTATAAAGCAAACTAAAACAAACAAACAAAAACCCTTATGGGATAAAATTGGGGAGGATAAAACAAATGATAGGGGCAGAAACACTGGCAAAAATGAAATTTTAATTGTTAAAGAAGGCAAAAATAGAAGATTGTGTTTAAACATGAATAGTGAATTTAAAAGGAGAGAGAGAAAAGAGAACAAAAAAGAAAAAAAGAAAACAGAAAAATGTCAAAGAAAAATTTTGAAAGTAAGAATTAAAAAAAAAAAACCCAAATCCAAACCCCCAAACCAAAAATACAAAAAGTGTATATATCTTGCTGAATATTGTCTGGGCAACAGGTGATCTTCTGACATATGAGATGTTAATCACAATGTTGATATATCTATACAAGATGGAGATTGGAGGCCTCTATTGATTTCTCAGACCCCACAGACTTGGGAATCCAAATGTGTCATCAGCCCACTTGAAAGACACTCCAAACTGTGAACTGTGGCTAAGCAGAAGCTTTCCAAGGAAAGCACTTATCACTGGGAATTCTCCTGGCATGGCTGCCCGCTTACCCAGTGCACCAAAAACAGTCTCACTCTATGCCCCTGAAGGCCAAGGCTGTTAATCTGCCAAACACTAGATCCCTGCTCTTCCTCAGCATCTCAGTACCTGCCTTTGGGCAGCTCAGTCACTAGATTAATCACCCAAGGTCTCTGCACTACAACCCACAGGGGCAGCTCCCCCTCAGTGGTTGTGCAGGCAGGCCACAGCTGAATGATGTTAGTTCCTTTCTGGCTCAGCAGCTCAGTCTGGGGCCCCAGACAATGCCCAAAATCTTCTGCACACCCGATCAAGATAACCCAAGACAGTTCAATTGAGTACCCAAGTCCAAAAAAACCAAAACAGAACACAAGTAAGGCTTTTCCTGCTTGCACTCTTCCTGTTGCTATGGTTACAGCTGTGGGGTCTGACCAAACAAAACTGGCACCTACCACTTGCCATTTTTCCACTGCTTTTGTCCTCCTTGTGGGGTCCAGAAGTCTCTTGCTGACTCCCTGTGTCACCAAAAGGAAGCCTCTGGGCAGAACCTATCAGCCAGAGATGCCTGGCGTCTTCTCTCCCCAATCTCACTTTGCCCAGCTGCAACGAAGCTGTTACTTGGCCGCCATCTTGCTCTCAGTCATCGAAATGAAGTTTTATTGTAACACAGCCTGGCCTACATACCATCTAGACTCTCGAGAGAAATGGCTGATAAATGAGTCCTTTGCCTATTATAATGATGTTATATTGTTTAAAATAACAAGTCTCATTAAATACTTAGGTATTTTTTTTTCTTGGCAGGATTTATGAGTTTAAAAGCAGTAATTAAAAATATATTTTAAATTCTGATCTGTGTTACATAGCTAATTTACAGGATATAAAAGTGATTAACAAAAAAAAAAACTTAAAATAACTAAAACCTAGGTAAATTGCTAAGATAAAAAGCTATGTACTTAAAATATTAATAATCTGAATAAAAAAATATATTGTAAACCTAGGAAATATAATTTCTGCTTCTGTCTGTATGTCTGTGTGTTTACATATGTCATATGGCTGTGATATTTCACTACCAAAATATGCAAAAGAGCTTTAATTCATTGGCTTTTTAAAAAGAAATAGAAAAGTAAGTGCTTAAATAAAATATTTTATCAGGAAAACAGAACTCAAATACTTTTTCATTCAAATGTCTTTGATAATCTTTGATAAATAAAATTAGTTTTAAAACTGTTATGAAAGGAGGGGGAAAGAACATGGTTGATGAGAGGCAACTTTAGCCAGAGGCTCTTGACCAGAAGGAGAGATTCTAGACAGATTTGGCCTCTGAAACTGAAGGAGAGGGGCTGAGATAGGAAAGAAGATAGACCAATATATATCATCTTGGCTGTGGCAACCCATGACTCTAAGAAAGAGAATCCTAGTGAACAAATTCCAGGTACAAAGCCCAGTACCATGAGGACAAGAGACCTTTCCCCCTAGTGTAAGGCTTGATGCAGGTTCTCTGCAAGTGAGCAGAAGACAAAAGATCTTTCATTTTACCCCATGGATGAAAATCTCAAAGTACTGTGTGTCCTCCCCCAGAGAGGTCCCACCTGTGGGTCTAGGTATCATCCTGCCCAGCATAAAAATGAACAAATACTCTCCCCACAATACTGAACTTTCAGTACACCCTTCTCCCTTTGCCTGATGGTCTGAACGTCTACCCTCTGCAGAACCCAGAGTGTATGGCTGTCCTAAAGGAGGTCTGAGCATTGTACAGATAGAAATGCAGAAACAGTGACTCGAGTGGAGGCAGGGGTTGGTGGAAAAAGAAGGACTTTGGGAGAGAGAAACAAGTGTGATATTGCCCTGTAGGGCAGTGGCACAGATACCCCCTTCAGACTTTCAAGGGTGGAGCATCTGATGTCATGTTAGGGCTGCCACAGGCAGGTGAGCTTATCCCATTGGGACTTTCAGGGGTGGAGCCACTGACTCACAGTTTGGATGTTAAAAGGCAGAGCTGCTGATGTCCTTTCAAGGGCAGGGCCTCTGGCACCCAGGTTGAACTTGTGAGGGCTGGCAGCTGATGCCAGGTTTGGACTTTCAAGAGAAGGAAAACTGAGGCCCAGTTTGGACTTATAAGGGTGGAGGTGCTGATGCCTTTGTCCTGACTGTGGCTAGTGATCTTTCCTGAATTAATGGTCCACTGGAGGAGACCAGGCCTCATACCCTTATGTTTGCTGGTTGGAACTGTCTGTGGATTTCCACTATTGGGATATTGAAGACCCTTTGAGCTCTCCCAAAGGAGCAATGATTGTATTGTCTGGGTCAATCTGTTTGCCACTCTAGATCTGGGCTGTCCACCTGGGATCCCTTTGTGGTTGATTGCCTGCTGTTTTAAAATGGAAAAGGACTGAATTTTTTTCACTAACTGTTGCTGGTGGCAGGAAAAGCACCACAGATGCTTGTATTTCTCCCCAGATAAGATTCCAGCCCAATACCTAGACTCCTTGAGATTGGCTAGAGGTGGCTGATTTCAGGTCAGAGCGATCTTGTGCTCTTTTACTAAGCAGGTCTTCAGATTCTTAGGCTACAACTCTGAAAGGGGCCTTTGTAAGGCTATAGGGGAAAATGCAGAATCACAAGCAGGAGCTCATTGGTTAAAGGTGGATTAACCCTACTTCCTGGGTCCCCAATCCAATCTTACCCTAGCACTTTAAATTGCCAAAGTGCAGAAAATATTCATGGGGCATAACCAGAGAAAGAGCTCTAGCAACATGAATAATTAGAGTAGATCAACTCCCCCAAGGAATGACAAAGGAGATAAAACCGAAGATGGTATTCATAGACAAATGGCTGAAATGTCAGAAATAGAATTCAGAATATGGATGGCAAATAAGACCAATAGAATGGAAGAAAAATTAGAAATTTAAATTCAAAGAGTAGTTCAAAGGTTGTCTCAAGAAATCAATGAATTCAAAGACAACATCTCCAAGGATATGGACATAATGAGAATAGAAATAGCAGAGCTCAAGGAAATGAGAAACTTATGTGTGGAGCTTTGTAAGACAGTAGAATACCTCAGCAATAGAGTTGAGCAGTCAGAAGAAATAATATTTTATCTTGAACACAAGGTTTTTGAATGCTTCCAAATGCCTCAAAAGGCAGAGAAGTGGAGAGGAAAAAGTGAGAATTCCCTGAGAGAGTTGTGGGACCAATCCAAAAGAGCAAACATTTGTATTATAGGAATTCCTGAAGGGGAATAGGATGATCCTAAAGGCACAGATGCTATACTCCAAGATATAATGGAGGAGAATTTCCCAAGCATGGCAAGAATACAAAAATTCACATAGTACACAGTTAGAACCCCAGCAAGACTCAATCCAAATAAAGTATCTCCTAGACACATTGTAATTAACTTTGCAAAAGTTAATATGAAGGAGAAAATTCTGCAAGCATCCAGACATAAGAAAAGCATTACCTAGATACGGAGGACTATTAGAATGACAGAAAATCTCTTATCCAAAACCATTAAAGCCATAAGAGAATGGTCATCAACCTTCAATCTCCTAAGATAAAACAAAAATTTTCATCCCAGGATTCTATATTCAGCTAAACTGAGTTTCATTTGTGATGGAGAAATCAAATACTTCACTGACATACACATGTTGAAGAAATTTGCCATAACTAAAGCAGCTCTCCAGGATATTCTCAGACTCATTTTTCATAATGACCAGCACAATGATCTACCACCAAAGTTAACTCACCCAGAAACTATTCAACAAAACTGCACTCCCAATATAGCAAAAGGATTAAAAATATCCATTGGACCTTTGAAAAACATGACACCTAAAATGTTAACATGCCTATCGATCCTCTCAATTAATAAGAATGGCTTAAATTGTACTCTAAAGAGGTACAGAATAGCTGAGTTGATACAAAAACTCAGGTCATATATCTGTTACATAGAAGAGTCTTATCTTATCTTAAAAGATAAAAAGGACTCAGGGTGAAGGGATGGTCTTTTATAATAAAGGAAAACAAAAATCAGAAAAACCAGGGGTTGCAATTCCATTGCAGATATAGTAGGTTTTAAATCAATGAAGGTAAGAAAAGATAAGAATGAAACTATTTATTTGTCAAGGGAAAACCTCCACATGAAGAGATTGGGATACTTAACATTTATGCACCCTACCAGAATGCTCCACAATTGATAAAGCAAACCCTAAGAATTGTGAACAATTTGATATCTTCCAGCACTATAATAGTTGGAGATTTTAACACCTCTTTGGCAGTTCTGGATAGATCCTCCAAGAAGAAACTAAACAAAGCAATAATGGACTTGACCTTGATGCTAGAATAAATGGACTTAACAAACATCTAGAGAACATTTCATCCTAATAAAACTGAATATACATTCTTCTCATCAGCCAATGGATCATCATCTAAAATAGTTCATATCTTAGGACAAAAGTCTAATCTCAGAAAATTTAAAATAATGGAAATTATTCCTTGTACCTTCTCAGATCATCAGGGAATAAAAGTTGAATTCAATAGCAATAGAAAAAAAAATTTTTTTAGATACAGAGTCTCACTTTGTCACCCTCAGTAGAGTGCAATGGTGTCACAGCTAACACCAATGTGGGAAGAAGGCCCACATATTATCAGCTATAAGTTTTGGGGAAAGTGCAGTTTCATTTCTCCCAAGTCATGTGTTCTGTTGAGCCTGGTCATTTTGGTCAACAGAATTGTTTGCCAGAAGCTCTGGAGTTAATATCTAACTTCTGAGACACAATTCTGTGGCTGTTAAGCTCGAGAGCCCTGAAGCAGAACACTCCACTCTCGATAACACAGCCCAGAAGTGGATGCTTACAAAGCAGCATCAATCATATGGTCTCCAGAATAATGGCTCTGATGAGAAAACAACTAACTTTTCCCCATAACATTAAGGTCTCTGAAGATCATGAGAATATTATGCCTCTACTTTCAAGTGGTCTTATGAGTAATCTGATCTTAGCAGACCAGTGATGTATGGTCATGGTAATTGTTTTCTTAAACTTTTGAATTCTTCAAATCAGTTAATCAGTAGACTAGCAGGCACCTAAAAAGAAGTTAATCGTGATTAACCATATGCTGTTTAAGACAATTGTAAAAGTAAGATTAATACTGTGTACGTGACCAGCTGGGTATATAAGACAGCTGGAAATAAAGAACTTTGCTATTAGCTACCTAAAAGCTGGTAGTCAATCTTGCCTTTCTATAAAATTTCAGTAAACGGGCTTTTCCCTTGTGTCAGTGGCCACTTTTTCTCCTACAGCTTCACACAGCACACCAACCTTCAGCTCTAGGGCTTAGACGATTCTCTTGCCTCAGCCGCCCAAGTATTTGGTACTACAGGCACCTGCCACAATGCCTGGATATACTTTTTTGCAGTTTGGCTAGGGCCTGGTTTGAACCTGCCACCCTTGGTATACATTGCTGGTGCCCTACTCACTGAGTCACAGGTGCTGCCCAAGCAATAGAAATATTTATACTCAAACTAAGCCATGGAAAATAAACAACCTTATGTTAAATGATAGCTGGGGTCAAAGATGAGATTAAGAAGAAGATAAGCAAATTTTTAGAACAAAATGACAATTGAGACACAAATTATCAAAACATATGGGATGCTGTAAAAGCAAACCTAAGAGGAAAATTTATAGAGTTAGAAGCCTTCATCAAGAAAACAGAAAGGAAGTTAACAACTTAATTGGCCATCTCAAGCAACTGGGAAAGGAAAAACATTCCAACCTCAAACCCAGTAGAAGAAAAGAAATAACCCAAATTAGAGAAGAATTAAATGAAATTGAAAAAAAAAAAGAATCATTCAGAAAATCAACAAAACCAAAAGTTAATTTTCTGACAAGATTAACAAAATTGATAAACCTTTAGCTAACATAACCAGAAACAGAAAAGTAAAACCTTTAATATTGTCAATCAGAAATAATTATGGAGAGATAACAAGAATTTCAGAAATTCAAAAATTCCTCCATGATTACTACAAAAATCTCTATTCTCGGGGGTGGAGCAAGATGGCAGCTGAGTAACAGCTTCCTTGCAACTGGGCACAGTGAGTCTGGAGAAAGAACACTGCGGGCATCTCTGGCTGGTGGGATCTTCCCAGAAACATCCCTTTGGGGACACAGGGAGTCAGTGTGAGACTTCTGGACCCCATGAGGAGGACAAAAGCAGTGGAGAACTGGCAAGTGGTTGCATGTGTTCGTTCAGTCTAATCCTGATGGCAATTGTAAGTACAGCATCAGTGAGATTGCAAACTGGAAGGGACTTACCTGTGATCTGTTTTGATTTTTTTGGACTTGGCACTCTCCCAAGTTCTCCTTGGGAGAACTTTGGCAAGAGTGCAGAGGACTTTAAGTGTTGTCTAGGGCCCCAGACTCAGCCGATGAGCCAGACAGAGCTAATAGTGTTTGGCTTTGTGTCACGCAGAGCCATTGTGGGAGAACTGCCCTGGCAAGCTCTTCCCCCAGGGTCACAGAGCAAGGATCAGGCAGGAGTGAATAATCTAGTGACTGAGCAGCCTAAAGGCAAGGACTGAGATGCCTTACAGCCTTAGTGCTCAAGGGCATAGAGTGAGACCACTTTGGGCACACTGGATAAGTGGATAGTCACATCAGGAGAGATCCCAGTGACAAGTGTTTTTCTGGGAAAGCTTCTTCTTAACCAAGATTAGCAGTGTAAAGTGCCTTTTAAGTAGGTTGAGGAGAGATTTAGGCTCTCCACCCTGCAGGGTTTGAGAAATCAGCAGAGGCCTTCAGTCTCTATCTTGTATAGCCATATCAGCACTATGATTAACATCTCATACTCCAGAAGATCACCTGTTTCCCAGACAATATTCAACAAGATATATATAGTGCTTAATTTTTTGTTTTCTTTGTTAGTTTTGTTTTTTTTAATTTCAACATTTTCCCTATAAATTTTTCTTTTATTTCTTTTCTTCCTTTTCTTTCTTAATTTTTCTAGTTTAAACATAATTTTCCATTGTGGCCTTTGTCAACAATTAGAATTTCATTTTTCCTAATGTTTCTACCCCTATTTGGTTTCCCCCCCAATTTTATCCCATAAAGTTTTGTTTGCTACATTTGGTTTAATTTATAGCATTTTGGTCTTTCCTTTCTTCTTGGTGGAGGTGGGGTAATGTGTCCAAACAGGCTGGCAAAGAGTTGTTGACTTCAAGGTAACTGCCAAATTCGGCACTCCCAGAGGTTGTGTGTATTTAAGGTTAGTTCAAGAACCCTACTGTACACCTATATTGATTCTCTCCCCCTCTTTCTGGGCCTCTCTGGGCCTCTCTTATTTTGGCAATATTCCCTTTCACCCACCCCCTCTCCTTTCTCTTTTTTCTTCTCTCTCTTTTTTTTTTCTTTCTTTGTTCCCTTCTTGCTCTTAAATTTTCTCATCCTTCTGGTTCTGTACAAAAAGGACTCATCGAAATCCTAGTCCAGAGCATGGAAACTTAAAGAACAAGAGTAAGTGAAAGGAAAATTACAGCAAAGAAACAGATAAAAGAATCATTCATGAGGAAGAATGGGCAGAAAACTCCTGGCAACATGAAAAATCAGTCCAGGGCACCCCCACACACACAAGGGACTGTGAAGTAGCTACTGCAGAGGATTCCACCTATAAAGAAATGTTACAAATGACAGAAAGGGAATTTAGAAAACAGATGATGAAAACAATGAAGGAAATTAAAGAAACAATGAAGGAAACTGCTGATAAAGTGGAAAATAATCACAAGGAAATCCAAAAGCAGAATCAAATAAGAGATGAACAATATGAAGAATATAAAAAGGATGTAGCAGAGCTGAAGGATATGAAGCAGTCAATTAGAGAACTTAAAGATGCAACAGAAAGTATTAACAACATCTTAGACCATACAGAAGAAAGAATCTCAGAGGTAGAGGACAAAGCTCTTGAGATAACTCAGATAGTTAAAGAGGCAGACAAGAAGAGAGAGAAAGCAGAATGTTCACTGACAGAATTATGGGACTTTATGAAGCATTCAACATACGAGTCATAGGTATCCCAGAAGGGGAAGAAGAATGCCCCAGGGGAATTCAAGCCATACTTGAGAACGTTATAAATGAAAATTTC
>CAUYRH010019052.1:0-18690 GCA_963574655.1 Perodicticus potto
CTGTAGTCCCAGCTACTTGGGAGGCAGAGGCAAGAGACTCGCTTGAGCCCAGGAATTGGAGGTTGCTGTGAGCTGTGATGCCACGGCACTCTATCCAGGGTGACAGCTTGAGGCTCTGTATCAAAAAAAAAAAAAAATTAAAATTATTTGGGGTGGTGGCATGGGCCAATAGTCCTAGCTACTCCAAAGGCTGAAGCAGGAGAATCACCTTAGCTCGGGTGACTGAGGCTGCAGTGAGCTATGATCACACCACTGGAGTTGTGCCAGGGTTTGACCGGGAATCTGGTAAAAAAAAAAATACAATAGTTAAATCTTCTCTTCCAAACTTTTTCCAAGTTTGCCTAATGAAGAGGTTTCATACCATAGGCCTGGAGACAAGTGCTTACCCCTAGAGGTCAGATGGACCGGCGCACGTGTCTGCACGTGGTTCCGTGAAGGCCCAGCGGTTCACCCCGGCTCCAACATACGTTCCGTCCTCCGACCACGCTCTAACCTGTGAACCAACAACAAAGAAAGGCATCAACCATCACCTTCCCACGGTCAGGACACAGGGCTGGGCCATTTTAGGCCGGCATATCAGAAACAACTGGCAAGTATTTTAAGACATCAGCATTGTCGATCCGATGGGGAAAAAAGTGAAGTCATCATTTACACCGGCCAACGCCTGCTCAGGCCCGTGCACAAGGCGCGGGTTTTCCCAGCTCTAACTCATCTCCCCCGCGAGCCTAGGGCCTATTTGAGGTCAGAGCCGAAAGGCCGCGGTGAGGGCGCAGAGTAGGGCCGGCCGCAGGGGCGACGGCACAAAAGGGATAGAGAAGGACCAGAGATTTCCAATGGAAGATAATGGGGTTTCCACTCACCGCACACAAAGCGGGACCTCCCGCACCGGACGACATCGCAACTCCCCAAACGCGAGCAACGCAGCAGACGCGATAAAAAGAACAAACGAGCCCGGGACCTCCTTTATATAATCACGGGAGGCTCTCGCGCCTGCGCACTGAATCCAATGCGCCCTTCTCCCGCCCGCACCACGCGGGGCCTCCTGGGAAATGTAGTCTCCAGCCGCGCTTCTCGAAGCCCTGTCATGGCTGCCCTCGCCGCGTGTGGCCCCGCCCCATCCCCTTACCCAGTGGGCCACCCAGGCTCGTCGGCCTCGCCGCCATGTCGCGCTTCACGTGCACCGGGCCGCTCGCCGGGTTCCCTCTCCTCAGGGGCGGGCTGAGGCCTGCGACGGCTTTGGGCGCAGTTCCCCCGCCCCTCGCGGTACCCTGAGCTCAGCCGCGCTCGGCCCAGCCCGTCGGCGCCGCGGCGCTGGGGTGCGGAGGCGACACCCACCCTGAGGGCGGGGACGCCCGCCGAGCCTAGGCCCCGCCCCCGCCCGGGTCGCCGCCCAGAAGACCCCGCCCTCTCCTCTTCCTCCTCCTCCTCCCGGCCGCCCGCCCGGCTCTTCGCCCCGCCCAGGGTCTGCGGGGAAAGAAAACCGAAAGTGCGCGACTCCGGGCGGCGTCGCCGAGCTGCCGGGCCAGATCGCTCCTGCACGGGCCGGAGGCGGACGGAGGACGCAGCGGAGCTGGTGAGTGGCGACCCCCGGCCCCGCGCGGCGCGCGCCGCCCCGCGACTGCCCGGAACCCCGGCGCCCCCTCGCCCGCCTTGGAACCCCTGACCCCTGTCACTCTCCGCGCCCCGGCGCCCCCATCACCCTCCTTGGAATCCCTGGCCCTCGTCTCTCTCTGAGCCCCGGCGCTCCCCTCGCCCTCTTTGGAACCCCTGGTCTCTGTCACTCTCCGCGCCCCGGCGTCCCCATCGCCTCCCTCCGCGCCCCGGATTCTCCTCAGGGGGTCCCCATCCGCTCAGCTCTGCGCACCCCAGCGCCCGTCTCCACCCCTGCCCCGGCCCGCACCCCCGGCTCTGGCGTCGCAGCCTCGTCCGAGCCCCATCTTCCCCCGAGCGCCCGTCCCGACTCGCGCGCCCCTCGGGGAACTCTGCTGCACCCCTTCTTCCGAGGCCCCCACCTCTCCAGCTGTCCCCCACGTACCCCGCTTCAGCCCGGAGGGACCGCACGGTCTCCGGGGCCCTGGAGACTCCCCCTGACCTCTGGCCTCCGCCTCCTCCCCCCACGCGGCACCCCCCGCACCAGCTTGGCCATCACCGGTGTGATCCTCCCTGCCCTTTAGCTTTGATTCCCCCTAAATCCGACTTTCGTCTGTTTTTGTCACAGCATTCATTTCCTGTTCGTGGCTTCTCCTCCCTTCCTTTCCTTGCTTTTTCTTTCTAGCGTTTTTTTTTTTTCCCTTCCATTTCTTTAATCCCAGGAAATTTCTAGGTTTCTATTTTAGCATCTTTCAACCAGAAGAAGGAATTTTACCCTTGGAGAATTTTTTAAAACCCCAAACTCTAGATATTGAATCTGCGCCACGAGAGCTGGGTTTGGTAAGATGAAGGAAGGGACTCACCAGAAATATTCCCAGGGGGGAGAAAAGGGACTCCTTTTTCTGATGAGGATAAAAGCTCCCTCTAGTATAATGCCAAATCTATTCACAGTTTCCAAGTATGAATATTTTAAAACTCAGTGAGAAGGACAGTCTAAAAAATCCCTTTGCAGAGGATTCTGAGTCACCTACTCTTTCTCTAGCCTTAAGCCCACATAATGTACACAAGTTGGACTGAGAGGTTGCCTTAGTGGGGCTTCCTCTTCCTCTTGTAAGACCAGTGTCAAAAATCATCAAGACAGAAGAAAGAGGAGAAAGAAAGACTTGCTAATTTCTAGCTGGTCCTGAGGAAACAACACCTCGTATTTGCCAAGCCTCCTGATTATTGAAACGTGTAATTTCTTTCTCTTGATTCAGTAGAGTGGAGGGCTTAATCATTTGGCTTCATTCCAAAGAATAGGGTAAGGGATAGCTGCTCTCTAATTATTTATAAACTATAGAACACTGCAAGCTATAGAGTACTCAGTAATGTAAGCGCCAGATAGGGTGGTGAGGACATGGTTTTGGATTAACAAAAATGTACTCCTTTTTGCCCTGGCAACAATATTTGTCTGCTTTATAAGAGAGGAAAATGAAACCTAGCAACCGATTAAGTAACTTGGCTAAGGGCGTAAACGAAACTGTAGTTTGGAATGGGAATTGATGACATTACCTCTACTCCAAGAAAGTACAAGGGGAAAGGGAAAGGGAATTTGATCTCTTAAAATGACCTAAAATTGTGAATTTAATGTTTTATACCATAATTGGGCATTCACAGAGTTGAGCACTTGTGCTTCTTGATTAAAATCTGCATTTAATTCTTAGTTAACAAAAGATTAAAATGTTAACAGAGGCAGAAAGGCCTGGCTTAATGGTGTTTGGGTGTTTGCTGCTAAATACTGTGTTTCAAGGGCACTGGTAACTCTCATTCTGTGCAGTTTTCCAGATAATTGAAAGTAAAGAGAACAGGGAGGAATTCAGGTGACTTAGACATGGAGGACAGAAGACCTCATCTGGAGGCCAGACCCAGAAATTTCCATACCAACCACAGAGGTAAGCAGGGTTTCCTACCAAATGAGAAGGATATTCTAGTAATACGAGAAGAAAATTAGCTTCTATATGAATGAGCAGGCCCTCCTAAGATTGACTTGCCTTTCTCAAGTAGAGAATGATTTATTCCTAAGCTATAGCATAAATGACTTCTGAAAAATAGAGAGCCCTGCACTTTTCCTAATAGAGCTCGTGAATGGATACAATCACTTTAACAAAAATTATGACACGGTTCCAGAAATGGAAATAACTCTTAGTATAGAGCAGTGCTATCCAATAGAAACATAATATAAGCCAAAACCGTATTTTTTTTATTTTCTAGTCATATCATTTTAAAAAGTAAAAAGAAACGTGTTATTTTATCAACATAAAACATTTTAATGGGTGATTAAACTTTTTTTGGTATTAGTCTTCAAAATCCCATGTGTGTTTTACCCATATTAATTCAGACTAGCCACATTTCACATTTCAATAGCCACATGTGGCTAGTGGCTATTGGATAGCACAGGTCTTTAGTCCTAGTCACCAAAGCAAATTTAGTTCCAAGAGCATCACTTGACCAAAGGGATTGTTCTGTTGGCTCAGAATCTGCTAAAACAAAACAACTAAATGATTTCCTGCTTTTCCCTAAGTTTACAACATGTCTTCTGAGCTTTAGCAGCTAATTGCAGATAAGTACTATTTGATGTGCTTATGCTCCAGAAAGGGGAAAGCTTGAGTTTCATTTTCCAGTTTCCTTTGTAGTCTTTTTCAGTGTTTTTTGTTTGTTTTTTGTTTTTTGAGATGGGAGTCTTGCTCTGTGTCCCTCAGTAGAGTGCATTGGCATTGTCATAGCTCACTGCTGCAACTTCGAACTCTTGGGCACCAGTGATCATCTTGCTTCAGTCTCAGGGGACCATAGGTGCACTCCACAATGCCTGGCTAATTTTTCTATTTTTAGTAGAGATAGGAGCTCACTCTTGGTTAAGCTGGTCTCAAACTTCGGAGCTCAAGCTCCCTGCCTCAGCTTCCCATAGCGATAGGATTACAAGCGTGAGACACCACACCCCACCCTCATAATCTACTACTTAGCTCAAAAACATTTTGGTAAAAGGCTAAGCACCTATAGCTCAAGCAACTAAGGCGCCAGCCACGTACTCTAGAGCTGGTGAATTCGAATCCAGCCCGGGCCCACCAAACAAAGACAACTGTAACCAAAACATAGCCAGGCATTGTGGCGGGCGCCTGTAGTCCCAGCTGTTTGGGAGGCTGAGGCAAGAGAATCGCTTAAGCCCAAGAGTTGGAGGTTGCTGTGAGCTGTGATGCCACGGCACTCTACCCAGGGCGACAGCTTGAGTCTCTGTCCCAAAAAAAAAAAAAGTATTTTGGGCTCGGCGCCTGTGGCTCAACGGGCTATGGCGCCAACCACATACACCTGAGCTGGCGGGTTCGAATCCAGCCCGGGCCCGCCAAACAACAATGACAGCTGCAACCAAAAAATGGCCAGGCGTTGTGGCAGGCGCCTTTAGTCCCAGCTACTTGGGAAGCGGAGGCAAGAGACTCGCTTAAGCCCAGGAATTGGAGGTTGCTGTGAGCTGTGATGCCACAGCACTCTATCCAGGGTGACAGCTTCAGGCTCTGTCTCAAAAAAAAAAAAAATTTTGGTAAAGGCAGCCCAATCTTTCTTTTTCCCATTCAGACTGCATTTTCTGATGCTGGGCATTGTTCAGGTAGTATTTCCCTTTATAATTTTATTCTGCCTAATGTCTCTGCTGCCTATGATAATTGTTTGGTAGTACAACCAGTGGTTCCCTTAGACTTGATAGGATATTCTCAAAAAATTACTTTTACTCTACTAGTATTAACTAGCATTTGCTGAGAGTTTTTTATATATCATCTTTACAAAGACCCCCCCCAAACTGAAACTTACCGAAATTATACAATGTGGCCAGGGTTATACAGTGAGGAAATGACCAAGCCAAGATTTGAATCAGGTCTGTTTGGCTCTGGAACTCATATTCTGAGTATCATGTTCTGAGCATTGTTTAGTACTGGCAAGAGATTACAAGCAAAGAGCTAATCTTTTCAACCCTCTGACACTTAAGTCCCAGATTGTGAGGATTAAGTATAATACTGTATGTATGTATTTTCTAACATGTTTTAGGCACTGAATAAATATACATTCCTTTTCTCTTTTGCATCTTTTGGAAAACGGTTTTCATAATCCACATAGTAACAGCAATTGTCTTTCATTTATTACACAACTTGTTAGGATTTTTTTTTCACTCCAAGTAAAACCTGCACTCCCCAGACAATGAGAACATGTTCATGGTTGTCCAACAGGGTTTCCTTGCCCATTCACTCTGTGTTTACCTAATATTCCATTTCTGTTTAGGGCCTGTGGATGGAGAATTACCACCAAGAGCTAGAAATCAGGCCAATAACCCACCAGCTAATGCTGTACGAGGAGGAGCCAACCATCCCGGAAGGCATCCCAGGACCAACAATCATCTTGTTCCTTACAGACAACGGGAAGAAAGATTTAGGGCCATGGGCAGGAACCCACATCAGGGAAGGAGGAACCAAGAAGGGCATGCCAGTGAGGAAGCTAGAGGCCAAAGACATGATCAGGAAAATGATACCAGGCGTAGAAATAGCAACCAGGAGGCTAGAAACCACAGACCACCATGGTCCAATGAAAACTTTCAGCAGTGGCGGACCCCCCACCAGAAGGCTGAAGAACCACCACAGCAGGTGAAGAAACTAGGCTACAAGTTTCTAGAAAGTCTTCTGCAGAAAGACCCCTCTGAGGTGGTCATCACACTTGCCACAAGTTCAGGGCTAAAAGAGCTCCTGTCTCATTCTTCCATGAAATCCAACTTCCTTGAACTTATCTGCCAGGTTCTTCGGAAGGCTTGTAGCTCCAAAATGGACCGCCAGAGCATTCTCCACGTACTGGGCATATTGAAGAACTCCAAATTCCTCAAAGTCTGCCTGCCTACTTATGTAGTAGGTATGATAACTGAACCCCTCCCTGATATTCGAAGCCAATATCCAGAACACATAAGCAACATCATCTCCCTCCTCCAGGACCTTGTAAGTGTCTTCCCTGCCAGCTCTGTCCAAGAAACTTCCATGCTCATTTCCCTCCTGCCAGCTTCTCTTAATGCTTTGAGAGCCTCTGGTGTTGACATAGAAGAGGAGACAGAGAAGAACCTGGAAAAGGTGCAGACCATCATTGAACATCTGCAGGAAAAGAGGCGAGAAGGCACATTGAGAGTGGATACCTATACTCTAGTTCAGCCTGAGTCAGAAAACTATGTTGAGAGCTATCGGACCATGCCCATTTACCCTACCTACAATGAAGTACACTTGGATGAAAGGCCCTTCCTTCGTCCCAACATTATTTCTGGAAAATATGATAGCACTTCTATCTATCTGGATACCCACTTCCGACTCCTGCGCGAAGATTTTGTCAGACCTCTACGTGAAGGCATTTTGGAACTTCTCCAAAGCTTTGAAGATCAGGGCCTAAGGAAGAGAAAGTTTGATGACATTCGAATCTACTTTGATACCAGGATTATCTCCCCAATGTGTGCATCATCAGGCATTGTCTACAAGGTGCAGTTTGACACAAAACCACTGAAGTTTGTCCGCTGGCAGAATTCTAAGCGATTGCTCTATGGGTCTTTGGTGTGCATGTCCAAGGACAACTTTGAGACATTTCTTTTTGCCACTGTGTCTAACCGGGAGCATGAAGATCTCTGCCAAGGAATTGTCCAGCTCTGCTTCAATGAACAGAGCCAACAGCTGCTAGCAGATGTCCAGCCGTCTGACTCTTTCCTCATGGTGGAGACAACTGCATACTTTGAGGCCTACAGGCATGTGTTGGAAGGGCTCCAGGAGATTCAAGAGGAAGATGTCCCCTTTCAGAGGAACATCGTAGAGTGCGACTCTCATGTGGAGGAGCCAAGGTATTTGCTAATGGGGGGCAGATATGATTTTACCCCCTTAATAGAGAGTCCTTCAGCCACTGAAGAATCTCTGAGGAATGCTGAGGGCTTGAGACATCCCAGGATTAATGTCTTAGACCTTAGTCAGTGGCCCTCCAAAGAAGCCCTGAAGCTGGATGACTCCCAAATGGAAGCCTTACAGTTTGCTCTCACAAGAGAACTGGCTATTATTCAAGGACCTCCTGGAACAGGTAAGACAGGAAATATTTCAGAGCATAGGACATCTGCTGTATATCTCTCTAGGAGATAGGCAAGGGAGGTTTGACCTCAAGTTTCTAGAATGTCTTATTGAGAAACATTCCCCTGAAATAGGCATAAAAGTTGTTTATAAAGTAGCTGTTTACAACGATTTTCCAATGGGGACCCACTGGTATGCATAGTAATAGACCAAAATCACAAGACTAGAAAAGACTCCTAGAGGTCAAATTTAGGGAGATTGCTTCAACAAAGGGTATACTGATTTGTTCAATTGTATATTATTTTCTTTTCTTTCTTTTTTTTCCCCCGCGATTTTTGGCCAGGGCTGGGTTTGAACCCACCACCCCTGGCATATGGGGCCAGCGCCCTACTCCTTTGAGCCACAAGCGCCACCCCAATTTTATATTATTTTCAATTAAATAGTATGAAATGCGTATTAGCAATACATGCTAAGTACTGTTTACGTGCTTTACATATGTTAACTTGCTGCATACTCAAAACCATCCTATGAAGTAGAAACTATTTTTATTTATTTATTTATTCATTTTTTTTTTTTTTTTGAGACAGTCTCTCAAGCTGTCGTCCTAGGTAGAGTCCCATGTTGTCACACCTCACAGCAACCTCCAACTCGGGCTCAATCTTCTCAGGCTGGTCTCAAACTCATGAGCTCAAGCAATCCACCAGCCTCCACCTCCCAGAGTGCTAGGATTACAGGCGTGAGTCACCGTGCCCAGCCAGAAACTATTTCTTTTTTTTTTTTTTTTTGCAGTTTTTGCAGTTTTTGGCTGGGGCTAGGTTTGAACCTGCCACCTCCGGCTTGTGGAGCCAGCGCCCTACTCCTTTGAGCCACAGGCGCTGCCCCCCAGAAACTATTATTAAAACCATTTTATTAGGATAACAAGGTGGCTCACATCTGTAATCCTGATACTTTGGAAGGCCAAGGCAGGAGGATTCCTTGAGCACAAAAATTTGAGTCCAGCCTGAGCAAAGTGTTGAGACCCTGTTTCTACAAAAATATTTTAAAAATTAGCCAGGCATGGTAGGGCATACCTGTAGTCCCAGCTATTAGGGAGACCAAGGCAGGAGGATCACCTGAGCTCAGGAGTTTCGAGGTTATAGTGAGCTATCATAACACTATTGCACTAGCCCAAGCAACAGAGTGAGACGATCTCAAAAAATATGTGTAACACAGCTAGACTTGGTGGCACTTAACCTGCATTCTCAGCTCCTCAGGAGGCAGAGGCAGAAGGTTTGCTTGAGCCCTGGATTTCAAGGCTGTAATGCATTCTGATCATGCCCTGCACTCACTTCTCTAGAAAAAGAATTTGCCACATAAGATTAAAAACAACATATATGTCAATAATAGGGAAGTGACTAAAAAATGACTTACAGCTATTTAAAAAAAAAAAATGAGAGGATTCTTTATATGCACTGACAGAAAACTGTCTCCAGGATACATTGATAAAAGAAAGTTGTAGAACAGGGAAAATAGTATGCTACTATTTGTATTTCAAAAAGAAAACGGGAAGGCTAAAAAGAGAACATATACATGTGGTTGTTTGTATGTGTGTAGAAAGACCTTCTCTAGAAAATTATATAAGAAACTGTTGGGTGGCGCCCGTGGCTCAAAGGAGTAGGGCGCTGGCTCCATATGCCAGAGGTGGTGGGTTCCAACCCATCCCCGGCCAAAAACTGTCCCTCCCAAAATTAATTAAATAAAATATTCTAAAAAAAAAAAAGAAGAAGAAACTGGTAACATGGGTTCCTCTAGTCAGAGAAACTGGGCAGTAAGGGGACAGATATATATGGGAGACTTTTCACAATATACACATGTGCTTCTTGGATTTTACACTATCTCAATGTATTGCCTTAAAATTAAAAAAAAGAAGATTTTGCTCTAAGTAAGAATTACTCCTTTTAGAAAGTTTCTGAGTTTGTTAACTCCTTTTTTTTTGTTTTCTAGGCAAAACCTATGTTGGTCTAAAAATTGTCCAGGCCCTTCTAACCAACAAATCTGTTTGGCAAATTAGTCACCAGAATTTCCCCATCTTGGTTGTGTGTTATACTAATCATGCTTTGGACCAGTTTCTGGAAGGTAATGTCTATAGGCAAAATTGTTCTCTAGCAAGATGTTTACAGTTGAACCATTGGCAACTTTAGTAACCTCCTACTGGTCTTTGAATAAAATCCACATCCTTATCACAACCTCTAAGGTTGTGTGTGATCTGTGCCAGCCAGACTCTGAACCACATCTCCTGCTTCTTACTTTGTTTTCACTAACTCCTGCAATACTGATTATTTTCTTTTTCTTTCTTTCATTTTTTTTTTTTTTTTTTGACACTGATTATTTTCAATCCTTGAATTCCTCTACTACCTCCATTGGCCCATACTATTCCCTTGCCTGGAATGTACTTGTTTCCCCCCTCTCTTTTCACCCTTGGCTCATCCAGCCTGCCTGGCTCTAACTCATTCTTCCAGTCTCATCTTTAATCTCTCTTCTTCAGGTGGACTTCCCCTATTGCCCCTAACAAAGTTAAGTCACCTTTTGTACTTATTCTTTTTCTACATTCTCTTTTATGTGTCTCTTCTCTAGACTATAAACACTGTGAAGGTTTGTCCTTTTCTTCCTGTATTGACAGATCCTGGCATGTACTAGGCACTCAGATACTAAGTACATTAATGACTGTATCAATACATGCTTTTCCTTTTCCTTAAAATAATTATCTTCCGTTTTTCTATACCTCCTTTCACCTAGATAAATCTTTATTCTTAGAGTCTCAGTTTAATCAGATCCTCAAGAATAGATTCTCCCCCCCCTAGATTAGATACAGTCCCCTGCTATCCACTGATAGTATCATGTACTTAATACTTACTACATTTATCACCATTGTGATAAGTTGTTTAATGAGTGTCTTCTTTGCTAGACCATAAGACACATGAGAACAAATCAGGAACAAAGTCTGTTTTTATTGCTGTATCTTCAGAACCTGGCACATGTCTGAAACATATAAGCAGTTGACACATATTCCAGGTGAATACTTAACATTTACTAAGTGCTTACTTTGTGGCAGGAATATAAAGATATTCTTTCCTGTCCAGACTATAGCCCTATGAGGAATATATTGCTATCTCCAAATCACAGACAAAGAAACTGCCACTCAATATTATTTCCTGCCCCACCTTATACAGCAATAAGTGGTAGAGCCAAGATTTGGGTCTCCAGTTGTCTTGATTCCAAAACCAGTGCTCTTAAGCACTATACTTTACTGTTCTGAAGCTGACCTCTTTGGGTCCTTCTCACACATTAGTGGGATACATTTGCTATAAACACAAGTTTGTTCCCAAGGGACCAGCTAAGATAAGATCCCGAACACACATAGCTTTCACCCAAGAGAACCCAGCATAACTCTTCTCAACCCTACCATACTCTACTCGACAGGCATCTACAAGTGTCAGAAGACCAGCATCGTGCGGGTGGGAGGAAGGAGCAACAGTGAAATACTGAAGCAGTTCACCCTGAGGGAGCTGAGGAACAAGCGGGAATTCCGCCGCAACCTCCCCATGCACCTCCGAAGGGCCTACATGAGTGTGAGTGCCAACTCTGGAATATCTGAGATAGCTCAAGGGGATCTAAACAAGGTAACAGTGGCTTCCTAGGTAGGCAGCCTGGTGTAAATATGGAGACTCCTCAAATCTCTGAAGGACCCAGGTTCTTTTCAGCATTCCATTCGGCATGTCCTTTGCCTTCACAATGCAAGATGGAGAAAAGACAAAAAGCACTGCCCCTGCCTATCCCTGGCAAGACCTTAAGGCTCCTGCCCCCAAACCACCCACAGTACTTCTGCTTAAAGCTCATTGTCAGGGAAATGTGCCCAGCCAAAAATCTGAGTTGTTATTACTAAGGAAAAGAAAGAAATCAGGCATGGTAGTGCAGGTCTATAGTCCCAGCTATTCAGAAGGCTGAGGTGAGAGGATCACTTGAGCCCAAGAGTTTGAGGCTGCAGTGAGCTATGATCACACAACTGCACTTCAGTTACTCTTATTATAATAACAGAGCAAGACCCCGATTCTTTTAAAAAAGAGAAAGTAAGATACTGCAAGGCTTGAAGTCTCTGCCACAGTATCCTTGGCCTGTTTTTCTGTTGTACATTTTGAGCATCTCAAATTCAAAATGCTCCAAAACCTAAAATTTAAGTGCTTATTGAAGCTTTTCAGATTTTGGGTTTCAGATTTTTGATGCTTACCCAGCAAGTATACATGCCAGTATTACAAAAAAAAAAAAAAAAAAAAATACAAAATCTGAAACACTTCTGGTCCCCCAAGCATTTTCGATGAAGGATATTGGATCTATATTGTTTCTTTCTCTTGTTTCCTTTCTTATTGGTAAGTGTCTTTTTAGACACTGTGGATGCTAATCCTTTGGTTTCAAAACTGTAATAATGTGCCTTGGGAAACTGGTTAGCTGACTAGTCTATTTATTCTCCCTTCTTGCTATTCCTGTTTTAGCTTTGTTTTCTCTCAAGATAAGGACTGAGTTTGGGAGGATAATGCTGTTTTTCCTCATCATTTCTTTCTCTTCTTGGCAGATTGTGACACAGATGAAGGAGTCAGAGCAAGAGCTTCATGAAGGGGCCCAGACCCTGGAGTGCACCATGCGTGGAGTCCTACGGGAACAGTTCCTGGAGAAGTACATCTCCCCCCAGCATTGGAAGAGCCTCATGAATGGACCGATGCAGGTAGGGATCATGAGGGAGAGGGGGCACAAATACCTGCCTTGCTGCCTCCAGCAGAAGTAGCAGTCCGAAACTTTGGGTGTTTGGTAATCTGATGCTGCCACAATGTTTAAAGTTCCCTTTCCTGATGAGAGGAAGCTGAATATACTTGTCTGAAACAGGTTCCAGAATTAGACAGCTGGGTTTGAGTCTTGGCATTGCCCTGAGCCTGTTTCCTCTTTTATGAAGTGGGGATAATAGTAGGCATTAAGTTGAACTATATGAAATTGTCAGTATTTCTAAATTGTACATAACAAAAATGGCAGTTTTTTATACATCAGTTTAATTCTTACTATTTGGTTGTTTGGATAAATAAATTAATATATGTAAACCCATTAATTTGATGAGCTATTAGTGTTAATTGAAATAAAATTATAACCAGAAGCAACCTATCACATACAGAGAGCTTGGGAGCTGGGCAAGTATGTAGCCTATAGTCCCAGCTACTCAGAAGGCTGAGCTGGAAGGACACTTGAGGCCAGGAGTTTAAGACCAACCTGAGCAATATAGTAAGACCACATCTCAAGAAAAAGAGAGAAAAGTTGGGAGTTGGTGACCTCAGTCACGCAGACTATGTGATCTGTGCCAATGTGATCTTCAGCAATCAAATAGCAATAGTAATAACGTCTGTCTTCAAAGGATATTATAAGAAGTAAATTGAGATAATCTTTTTAAAGTTGCTGGCCAGGTTAAAATAAAAAAAAAAAAAAAAGCTGCTAGCCAGGAACCCAGTGAAATGGTAGCTCTGTTATCATTGGGTTGGAGATGTCCAGGGTTACAAGCCCAAAAGCTTAGAGAGGTCAATCCTATAAATAAATGATGCAATCTAGATGTGAAACATTAGGAAATAGAGTGGATTGTGGCAAACTGGAAAAGGGGTGGCAGCAACCCAGTTCCAGCCATTTGTTTCCATTCAGTAATGTAATGGCTCGTTGTCCATTCGCATTCCTACCATGGGGGAATCAATTTCAGTCTACTCAGATAACAATATACTGGGGGGAGTAATTTTGTCAAGAGAGGCTGGGAACTTTAATTTTTTTAATTCTGTCAAGTAATGTTAAATGTTCCAGTTGCCCTGGCAACCTCTGAATTTTTTGATCCTTTTAAGATACCTTGCCTTCACATTGGTTGTCACAGAATTCTTGCAAATGATAATTCTTCCTTCCTCAGGATAGTGAATGGGTTTACTACCAGCATTGGAAGCATTCCATGATGTTGGAGTGGCTGGGTCTTGGCATTGGTCCTTTCACCCAAAATGCTCCTCCAGCAGGACCTGAGAATACAGGTAAGAAGTACATGTCTTCCTAGAATCACTTCTTAAGGTAGAATATAGCAAAGACCAGAACAGCAGGACTTAAGAGTGATGCCCACAAAACATAAGGAGCTATGAATCAATCAGAGAAAGTCAGATAGCTTAATACAAGGAAAACAGACAAAAGACTTTTAACAGGCACATCACAAAATAGGAAATCATATTGTTTAGTATGAAACAATATGAAAAGTATTTGCTAAAAATTAGGGGAATTAAAACCACAGTGAGATACTATTACATACCCACTAGATTGACAAAAACTTTAAAATTTAATAAAATCGCACATTGATGAGAATGTGGAGCAGTGGGAACTCTTGGTACACTTCTGATTTTTAAATTGGCACAACTACTTTATGATAGCAGAAAAACAACTCAAATATCCGTCAACGTTTCTACAATGAATGGATCAATTTCAGTCTACTCAGATAATGAAATACAACAGTGAAAGGAATGAATCACAGCATACGGAACAGTGGTTCTCACCCTTCCTAATGCTGCGACCCTTTAATACAGTTTCTCATGTTGTGGTGACTCCCAACCGTAAAATTATTTTTCTTTCTTTTTTTTTTTGTAGTTTTTGGCCAGAGCTGGGTTTTGAACCCTCCACCTCTGGCATATGGTGTTGGCGCCCTACTCCTTTGAGCCACAAGTGCCACCCATGTTATTTTCTTTTAAAAGGGGAAATGAGTAATACAAAAGTCAGGTTAGAAGGGCCTACAAAGGCCTTAAAAAAAATTAGTACTTTTACCTCTTAAGGCTTGGCACCGGTAGCATAGTGGTTATGGTACCAGTGACATACACTGAAGTTGGCAGGTTCAAGCCTAGCAGCGGGCCAGCTAAACAGCAATGACAACTGCAACAAGAAAATAACCAGGTGTTGTGGTGGGCTATTTGAAAGGCTGAGGCAAGACAATCGCTTAAACCCAAGAGTTTGAGGTTGCTGTGAGCTGTGATGCTACAGCACTCTACCAAAGGCGACATAGTGAGACCCTGTCTCAAAAAAAATTAGTAGTTTTACTATTTAAATAGACTATAAGGAATCGGATATTCATTTTATGTATTTTTGTTACCTTTTAAATTGTGTACATTGTATATTTGTCTTTTTATGTATATGTGATATAAGTAAAACCCTTCTTAAAAAGACATGATTTTTCAAATGCAAAACATAATAACAAAAATATATAAGGAAACCTAAATCTTTTTTTTTTTTAATAATTTTATTAAATCATAATTATGTACATTGGTGCAATCACAGGGGAAACCTAAATCTTACTTCTCTTGTTCCCCCCAATTTCCTTTCCCAGAGGTAATGTTACCCCTTAAATCCTTGGGAATATCTTTATGCATCTAGCTCTTGTTGGTGCCCACTTCTGTCCCTTAACTTGAGGAGTCTCCATCACTGTCCTGCTTGTTTTCCTTTCATAGCCCAGGCAGAAGGGGAGGAGGAGGAAGCAGAAGAGGAGGGTTCGCTCATAGAGATCGCAGAAGAGGCCGACCTGATTCAAGCAGACCGGGTGATTGAGGAAGAAGAGGTGGTGAGGCCAAGGCGTCGGAAAAAAGAAGAGAATGGGGCAGACCAAGAGTTGGCTAAAATGCTTCTGGCCATGAGGCTAGATCACTATGGCCCCGGGACAGCAACTGGGCAGGAGCAAGCTACAGGAGAATGGAAGGTAAACTCACTTCCTTGGGGCCCCTAAAAGCCCCAACAGAATGAGAAACTGAAGTTCAATTATTACTGTCAGGTGGTTTTGGTTAAGACTTGTTGAACATGCCTGAGAATATTCTGTCCACTTCTGTTTTCCCTCACTTCTAATAAAGTATGTTCACTTCATTCTCACAATTAGCTAATATACCCATATTACAGCCTACCACCCAGTACATATATGAGTCTAATTCCCAAGGATATAAAAATATATGGCTCTTCAGAGAGGCTCTGGCAAGAAATTCCCAACTTAGAAAGACAAGCAGGTAGGCAACTGCTTCTCTAGAACTTTTAGAAGACTGCAACACACATGAGTCAGGTCAAATACTTATGGTCTCAGTGCCCAAGGCTCAGAAGCACAGTGCTTTGTGCCTTCAGGGGTGCTGTCTTCTCAACTTCAGATGAATCTGCGAAGTTACACTAAGATTTTAGAGGATTAAAGTAAAAAAATGAAGCAAGTCCTCCAGGCTGAATGGAATACTCTTCCTTCATTCATCCCAGAATTTAACTCTTCTCTTAAAGCCAGTCTTGTATGAATGCCCAGATAATGAAATGAAAAGTCTTCATTCATTAGACTTTCCCTCTACTCTCTTTGGTCTAAGCCAGTGGTCCTCAGAATTTACTATGACATATGTTACTCTGATGACAGAAAATTAGATACTCAAAATAACAATTTGTTGCCCTCACTGAAAATTTAAGAACTTTGAAGGACAACTTTGGATGCAATGTTCACTTGACTGCTAGCTTTCCACTTGATCTCCTGGTTCAATTCAGCATCACTATAAGTGGTAGGCGCAGTCATGATCTCAATCCCTGGAAGCCTGGACTGGACATCTCTTGGTCATATGGCATGAAGAGGGGTGGGTTTGTTTGGTTTTGAAGTGAGGGAGGTTTTTAATGTGGTGAAATCTGCCCCCTATACCAATCCTCCTAAAGGTTCATGGTCTCAGGCTCAGCAACAGAGCCAGGAAGAGCATTTCTCACGAACAATGCCTTTCACTATGACACTGTTAAAGGTACTATGTTGATATGATGGCATCAGGATCATTTTAGCAGGCTCTGTGGCAAGTCCTACACTTAGCACTAGTCGGTAGACACTGGTAGTACATGACACCATACATTTTAAGAATGAGAAATAGGCTATGATCAAAAGATGTTTAATTATAACTAGTGCCAGCACTACTGTGCTTTCCATGCCTTTACTTCTTTAGCAAAGCCAACAAGTCTATGAAACGGTACTACTATTCCCTTCTATAGAAGGGGATGCTGAACCTCTAACTTCTTCCCCATATCACTGTCCATCTTCAGCAGGAAGCAGTTTGAAGCAGTCAGCGCCCCTTTTCCCTAACAGCAGTTAGAGCTTCTATTCGGAGAGGGAGGATTGATAGAGGATTTCACCACTCAGGGCTAGACAGGGAACCCCCCATTCTCTAGGCCCAGGTGAGCTCAGAGGTCAGACCCCCATTTCCAGGCACAAGCAGACTGCCTTTTTTGGGGACACATCCTCTGGGCACTGATAAGATGATGAACAAAGCAGCCTGTGATGGTTTTTTGGGTGGTCCCACCCTGGGTAGGAGTATACACCCTAATCCTTTCTCAAGGACAAAGACTGTAAAGGACCTGATAACCTCACCCTAGTGAAGAAAAAACTACATTCATTTATTAATGCACTCATTATCTACCAACTGCCAGCCATGTGTAATCCTCTAGACCAGGGGTCCTCAAACTACGGCCTACAGGCCACATGCTTCGGTGTGAATTGTATTTGTTCCCGTTTTGTTTTTTACTTCAAAATAAGATATGTGCAGTGTCCATAGAATTTGTTCATAGTTTTTTTTTAAAAACTATAGTCCAGCCCTTCAATGGTCTGAGGGACAGTGAATTGGCCCCCTGTTTAAAAGGTATGAGGACACCTGCTCTAGACTTAAGACCCCTAGATAAAAGAACCCACATGGAGACTCCCAAGGGAGTTCTTCAGTTCTTTCCCCCCTTCCAGAAACTCTGGTGCTTTTTACTTCTTCTGTACTTCTTCCTAACTTCTAATGAAAGTCTTACTACTTGGCGGGGGGGGGGGGGGAGGATGCTGAGAGAGCTATAGAGGTTAAGTAACTTCCCTTGATCTCACATCCTAAAGAGGTAGAGTATGCATCTAAATCCATGCAAATTGGCACCAGAGCCCTTCTGTGATGTAATAGCTGTTAGGAGAATGTGAGACACTTGAAATTTTATCAGAGATGTGCGACGGCCCCCACATCTGCTCAGATGGTACCTTGCCTGGTATTGATCTCTACAGATCCAGCGCAAACAGAAAAAGAAAATGAAGAATAAAGTAAAGGATGAGCTTCGTAAACTGAACACCATGACCGAGGCCGAGGCTAAGGAGATCCAGGATGTTTGGCAGCTGGACCTCAATTCTCGCTGGCAGCTTTATAGGTACTGTGCCCCATGCCCAGCCAGCCAGCCCATGTAATTTCCCCAAGAGTTCCTTTTCTGATCCCAGAATCCCCTGTCCTCTTTCTTTCAATAATGTTGACTAATTGAGCACCAACACCGAGCTCAGTGCCAGGGGTGCAGTGTGGGATAGAAAAGACACTTGTTCTACCTTCATGGAACTTAAAGTCATCAGAAGAGACAAATTAGTCACATTATTCCACAAATAAAAAGTTACAAATGAGCATAAACACTAAGAAAGGAAAGAACAGGGAGTACTAAGAATGTTACATGGGCTCTGAGCTACTCATTGGTACCCACGAGAGTGACCTTGGAGACAGCTTCGGGAGGATCAGCATGTGTTATCAAGGCCAGTGGAAAAGGGAGAACAGATGGGGTAGAGGGGACCACATAGGCAAAGGGTAAGGGAGGGAGCATGGCTGTGAGAATAGAAAGAAAACAGCCAGTACAACTGTGGCACAAAGAAAGGTGGCATGTGGCTCGGCGCCTGTGGCTCAACGGGCTAAGGTGCCAGCCACGTACACCTGAGCTGGCGGGTTCGAAGCCCAGGCCCGCCAAACAACAATGACGGCAACCAAAAAATGGCCGGGCATTGTGGCGGGCGCCTGTAGTCCCAGCTACTTGGGAGGTGGAGGCAGGAGACTCACTTGAGCCCAAGAATTGGAGGTTGCTGTGAGCTGTGATGCCACAGCACTCTATCCAGGGTGACAGCTTGAGGCTCTGTCTCAAAAAAAAAAAAAAAAAA
>CAUYRH010019053.1:0-44486 GCA_963574655.1 Perodicticus potto
CCTAGGGAGCTGGGCAGGTCTCCTGGGGAGCACTCACACCCAGGAGACTCCCCATCACCTGAGGAGTTGGGCAGGCCTCCTGGGGAGCACTCACACCCAGGAGACCCCATCACCTGGGGAGCCGGGCAGGTCTCCTGGGGAGCACTCACACCCAGGAGACTCCCCATCACCTGAGGAGTTGGGCAGGCCTCCTGGGGAGCACTCACACCCAGGAGACTCCATCACCTGGGGAGCTGGGCAGGTCTCCTCGGGAGCACTCACACCCAGGAGACCCCATCACCTGGGGAGTTGGGCAGGCCTCCTGGGGAGCACTCACACTCAGGAGACTCCATCACCTGAGGAGTTGGGCAGGCCTCCTGGGGAGCACTCACACCCAGGAGACCCCATCACCTGGGGAGCTGGGAAGGTCTCCTGAGGAGCACTCACACCCAGGAGGACTCACCCCAGCAAGCTGACACTTCCAGGTAGGAGATCCAGCCATAAAAACACACAAAGGCCATTGCTGTTTTTGTCTGTATTTACCACACAGCCTTTATTGTTTGTTTTAGTGGACATAAAACACTTTATAAGTGCTTTTATAGACTCTTTACTGGCTTTTGGCCCCTTGGCCAACTTTCCCTGCCATTCCGTGGCCCTTTCCCCCTCTCTTTCTCCCCGAGGGTGGTGTGGGCCGGCTCTCTTGGTAGCTCCTGCTCCTCTCCCTAAAGCGTCTTTCTTGTCCTTTCCGCTCCCTGCCTCATCCTTACATCTCAGGGATGAGAGTAGACATTTCTGAGACTTGTTTTTTAATTTGTGGCGATAATTTAGGGAAACTCTTGAGTTATTCATTTTCCTGGATTCGTGTCTATTTGAGATCCCGTCGGCACTTTGTAATTCTAAAATTCTTCTTACGGGACATCGTCATGGTGATGTTACCTGAATGTGAGAATAATCTTGGGCAACAAAGTTTCCTTACTCAGCCCTCAGCCCTTGTTCTCATGGACCTCAAGTCTTCTGCACACACAAACACCCCATAAGACTCTGAAACAGGCCTGGGCCCCTGCTCTGCCTGGCGGTCTCGTCACACCATCGATCACTCTAAAGTGTATGCAGAAGGTTGACCCACTAGTGGTCTGCATTAGTGTAGCCACAATTAAGCGCCAGTTTCTCACTGGCGCCCCCAGTGAGAACACATGGATGTGCAAAGGAATATTAATGGCGGACGGGCTTGGGATAACAGAAGAGCGTTACAGTGGACGCTCAAGCACCTGTTCCCAGCCCATGGAAGGTGACTCAAGGGTCAAGAAGGGACCCATACCTCCAGGCAACCTAGGTGTCCCAGTGTAGGCACCGGTCAGCTTTGGGGCCTGATGATCAGTGGCTGCCTGAAGAGCTCCACTTTGGAGGCCTGGGTGGGTGATCATGGTACTATCGGGCCAGTGACAGAACAAGACTAAGTGTTTGAGAAAACCAAAGCGGGAAGACGGTGTGAGTGAGCACAGTCCCTGGAGGACAGCAGCAGGCAGCTCTCAAGGAAGCTCTGTGTCCCCACACATGGCCATCGTCCTTTCCACCTGACCAAGTCCACAGGAGGCAACTTTCTCATCCTTTCTTTCCTCCCACCTCCTGTCCCCTTCCTCTTGTTCTGCCCTCCTGATTGTTACAGAGCGAGACCACAGGCGTCACCCTGTAACCGGACAATCCCCTGCAGTAAAGGCACCTCCCCACGGACAGAGGGCCAGATGGAGCAGAGTGGGAACTGTCCCACGGCCGCCCTGACGCTCGGCCCTGCATGGGGCTCGGCTTCAGGACCTAGTGCCTGTGGGCACCTCAAGGGCTTCAGGCAGAAAACTAATGATAACTCAAGATTATGTAAAAATGTGATTCCCATGACAACTATAAACAACGAAAACACACAAATATTTTGTTCGCGTATGGAAGAAAATTAAACTTTCAGAGGGAACACACACTTCCCTGATGAAACTCAACCCTGCCTTCTGAGCTGAGGGTTCAACCGTCACGACCACCACTGCAGTGGCCTCTTTATAGCAGGGTCTGCAGGACTCCAGGCTGAAACACACACAACGACAGATAAATGCCGACCTTTACTGCTGCCAAGCACATTCTACCCAGATGGTGATCACTCAGGGACACGACTAAAGAGGGTGCTGAGGGGATCCACAAGTGACCGCAGTCCTGCGCAGGGTGGTGGGAGTCTTTGCTCACATGCACTGTGGTCACCGGCTGCACATTCCTCGCTCCACCCCGCAGGGTCTGGCTTAAAGGCAGAGCTCCGGGCAGCCCAGGGGCTTTCACGTAACTGACACATATGGCATGCGAGGGTCCTTGTCCATCCAAAGACACAGTGATGCATACACTCCTAGATGCAGGATGACCATGTTGCTGGCACTTGGTGTGACCACAGGGAGAAGGAGGAAAAACTTCCAATGCGTGTGCGCAGAGCTGGCTCCACATCCCCAGCCGGCCAATGTCTGCACTAAAAAGCAGCCCCATCTTTCTGACAATAGACATTGTCATAGGCTTGTAAGTCCCCAGCAGCTTCATACTTTCTAGAGCAGCTAAGCCAACTGACTGCAGCTGTCGCTTCCCTTTTGTCCTTACTTTCCCTGGAATAGCAAATGCATTTGTGAGGAAATGACATTTTCAACGGCACACAGCCAGCAGTTCTTTCTTCAGGCCCCTGCTCATTTCAAAGCATTTAGAGCAAATTACACTAAAATACATGTTGGAGAATCAGAGAGGAACCTGGAAGGCAGGGAACTGAATCCAGAAGTGGAGATACCAGATAATTTGTTTCCTAGCCAAACCTCAGTGGAGACTGTGCGTTGTACGGTGAAATCGTTTCCACCGAGAGGCATAACTAAAGGATTAAAAATAGGAAACCAGAGGACAACCCCCTGCCGGAAACGCTGTCCAGGCTCAGTGAGTCACCTTGCTCTCCCCTCACATGGGTGAGGAGCAACTGGTCGCCCGTGAGCGTGTGACAGGCACGAAGCACACACATGCTGACATCCAAAATGAAAACGTCGGTGAGGGCTGGAGCCTTGTGTGAGGATCAGGCAGTGCCCAGGGCCGTATCTCTGGTGTCCAAAGTGCCTCATGCTTCTCTGACCATCACCCAGGCCCCACATCATGCCCATCTTCCCAGTTCTGCCTGTGTTCACTTATTGTCCCTTTCTGGGGTAAATGTGCTCCTAGGAATGGATTCTAAAGTAAGAATGTTTGCGTTAGGATTAGGAAATGTCTTCTTGTCCTGAAGACCCAGCTGGTCCCTGGTCTCATCTGCTTAGGGCTTTCTGGCAAGACCCTACACAAAGTCTCAGCAAGGATTGTCCCTGTGACCGTGCCTGGAGTGGAAGGCGCCTGAGAGGTGTATTACCTTCACCTGGCATGAAGAGTCAGCGCTCTCCACGCACCAGGGCAACCATGCTGTCCACAGGGCATGGGAGTCCTGCCTGCCATTCATGGAGGGAGCTGCATGCCCAGTGCCCAGGGAGGAGAGGGGCTGGAAACCCACCACACACTGAAGCCGCTACCACCACCACCACCGGCAAAGGCCACGGCTGCCCCGGGACAGAATGCTGTGAGGGCTAGTGGCTCTGTCATGGACAGGGCAGGTGAAGCCGGAGCTCACAGGGGATTCTGGGGACAGAGCTGTGGCTCCTGGAGCTCAACCTCTAGGATCTTAGGGGTGGCAGGTCCCACGTCCGGCCTTCCACCCAGACCATGGCATCTGACTCAAACGGGCCAGACACCAGTGCCAAGAGCTGCACACACACACACACCCCCATGTAGCACTGACTCGGGAAGGAGCCCTGGACACACATGGGGGAGGGCAGCATCTGCCACACCCCTCCCCCATAGCCCACCCTGTCCCGCTCCCCAGCGAGTCCTCGGGTTCTGATCTTGTCCTTGCTCCAACAGGGCTGCGCTGGCTCAGGGAGAGCATGGAAATCCACGCATCTCCTCTCACTTTGGGTCACATATTAAAACAGATTCTTCAAATTTCTGACAGCCTTTGTTTCCATTAGGAGATAACCAGGCATGCAACTCTTCCAGAGGAGCTCTCGCACAGCTCTTGGACCACGGCGCTGCCCGTCACCACTCAGAGCCATCACCCCCTGAAATGCACAGCCTCAGTCCTGGTGATAGCTCGAGTGCTCCAGCCATGGGCACCGCAGCAGGGTCATCACCAACACCTCGCTGCCTCACAGACGCTGACAGGAAGAAAACCGCCCCCACTGGAAGGTCTCCTGATGGCATTTGAGGTCTGGGGTCAGGCGCAAGGCTGGCTCTCTGCAGTTCAGCCACCACCAGTGGGTCACACCCACATTGTCCTGTGTGTTCCCTAGTGAGAAGGTGCAGCTGTTTAGGTTGAAATTAACTAAAATGAAATTCAGTTTGAAAGCCAGCGGCCCCTTTGCTCTAACTGCACCCTGAGCTAGAACCCTGAGCTCCCAGTGGCCACTTGTATAGAAACTGATGTTTTGGACAGGACGGGTTTTAAAGCATTGCTGTGATTGCAGACAGCGCTCAGAGACAATGTTATCTAGAAGCAAGGATAGAAGGGCATTTACTTTCCTAACTGGCTTCCTAAACTCCAATTTTTTTCCATAAAATTCTGGAGAAATGAACAGGTACAATGAGACCAATAAAAATCAATTCTATAGCTATAGGACTAATTTAAACAGATCCAAAATGCTGAGAAAAGAACAAAAAAATTATCTTGAAAGTCACACTTTTAGTTGTAGAAAAAAGAGAAATGTTTTAATTACAGGAGAAAGAGAAACTTGGAGATTTTCAGAGAGGGAATAAACAGGATTTTGAGGGACTTGGGAAGTCTTTTAAGCTGCCTTATGGGAGCCTCGCACGGTAGGAGAGAAGGTGTGGGCCTCCTAGCGGCCAAGGTCCACACTCCCAGCAGGGCCAGGCATCTGCATGTGGCCCAGAGCCACAAGGGTAAGTGACCCCACTGCTTCCCGGAGACGGGCCACAGAACTGGCAGGCGAAGACTGCAGGTCCGCAGCGCAGGACGAGGGGACCCAGCTCTTTCCATGGAGTCTCCCTGGGTTGCTCTTAGCTCAGTCTCACAAGCGTGTCCCAGGCCATTGGGACCACCAGCCCCCACCCATAGAAGCACACTTCATGAGTAAATACTACAGAGAAATGAAAGGCTACCTCCAGATATAATATCAAATCCAGGTTTCCAGAGAAAGACAGCAGAGTTCTAGAAGTGTGTCTCTGTGTGTGTGAGACCAGTGGACACCAGCATCCTGGGTCAGCATCCCTCGGCCTCAGAGAGGACAGCACTGGGAATGGTCACATGCAGGGCCCCCAGCTAGAGGAGGGGCTCCCCCGATGCTGGATCGGTGAGAGGAACAGAAAGCCCTGCCTGGAGTGGAATGTGCACGAGACGCCAGCTCACCCTCCATGCCGGCCCTGGCTCTCCTCCAGCCTCCACTCTCAGAAGAGGTCCCAGGCTCCCTCCGCTTTCAAAAAGGAGCCTGTGCCCTGGCTGCACGTGTGAGAGGACGCAGCTGTCGGCCAGGGCAGAATACACACATCTGCCTGGAGCACACCTTGGCTGCTGCAGGCTGGAGCTGGGGGGCTGGAATCACCCCCGTCCTGACAGACTCGCGTCCCCTCCCTCCTGGCGCTGGAACCACACCTGCACAGTCCTGCTTGGTCACTTCCTGCCATCTTTCCATCACTTGGTGCTGGGTTTGGGCTGTTCCAGCCTGGCTTGCCCCTGTCTTTGGGGGAGAGTTGGCAAGCACCACTATGAGGAAAACCACGTTCCTCCATGTGCTTCTGGTCCAAGTCCTCGGGTCCCTGCCAAAGGACATCAGCTGGATTCTTAGCAGAGTGAGTCAAAGAGACATTGCCACCCCACCTCAGAGAGGACAGTCAGGGAATGGCCTCCATGTGCTCATCTGTCCAGAAAGCTGCGGGCCCTTGAATCCCAGCAAAGGGCTTTATCTGAAGTCCAGAAGATGCTATAGACGTGTCAAGCTCAGAAGAGTAGGAGAGGGGAGACAGGTGGAGACCCAGCCACTCCTTACTGGTCTGCTAAGTGGCCTTGCTGTGGGTGTGTCTACTGAAACCTGGGGTCCGGGTCACTGCACCCTCCACCCACCCAGGGACTGCCCGTTCTGTAAAGAAACGTTCACTCAGACTGGTTAGAGGAAAACTGCTCTTACTAACATCTGGTATAACCATTTAACAAGCTTGCCAACATAGAGCCCAATGTGCCTGGAATAATGTCAAACCAAGAAAACAATGAGGTTTATAATAGAAACAGAGACAAACTTTAGGATGGTTCCAAGGGCATCAGAGTGGTTCTCTAAGCCCATCGTGTGGTCAGGGCACCGCTGATGACACGTGGCCACCGCACACAGTCGGATTTTGAAGTGCCCCTTCTCTGGAAATAATTATCAAAAAACACGAATGTCAATAATTAATTAAAATAGCAACAGTAAAGTCAGTTAAAAACTAGACACATCTAGCCAAATAAATCCTGAAATAGACTGCATTCTTTCTAAGCTGCCATTTAACTGGAAAAAGAAAAACTAGTGTTTATATATTTTTGTAAAAAATAAAATAGTGTCCACATTGTCAACTTGTTTGTCCAAAGCTAATTTTAACTAACTAGAATTTCATATCCCTAATATATCAAATTAATTTTAAATTGTAGTACTAATACAGACCCAAGTCTTATCACCATGAGCGGCCATCTGAGAGCCATCTCCGCCTTTATGATTCTTTTTTTGTTTGTTTGTTTTGCCCTCAGTAGAGAGCCGTGACGTCACAGCTCACAGCTCACAGCTCCTGGGCTCAGGCGACTCTCCTGCTTCAGCTTCCCCAGGAACTGAGACCACAGGCGCCCGCCACAATGCCCAACCATTCCTTTGTTGCAGTTTGGCAAGGGCTGGATTCGAACCTGCCACCCTTGGTATATGGGGCCGGCACCCTACTCGCTGAGCCACAGCCTTCATGTTTTGAAGTCAGTTTTCCTCTGGTCCCGGGAACTTTCACCTCACTCTACTGTCTAGTCATCATTCACAAAACATTTGACCTCATCATTGGGCAAAGCCACATAATATCTTGCACAAGGTAAGTTAGCAAGTAACAGGAATTAGGTTTTTTAACAAATCTATACCAAAACCGATCAATGTTCAAGTTAGTTATCCTTCACACAGGTCATTTTTGACACATCTAAACTTTCCCACAATTTAGTTTTTATTCAAATTTGTGAACTCTTCCTTTGAAGCTACTTCATAATTTACAAAGAACTCAAGAAAAGTCAATCTTACTATGTCATGAGGTGACGTCAAAACCCCAAGAATTCTCTCCTGTACAGTCTCATTTCATCCTATCAACTTCCGGCACAGATGCCAGGAAACATCTCCTCACTATGCAGACAGCAGTGTGGAGGCCAGAGAAATGCCGTGTCTCGGCCAAACTGCCCAATGTGGTGCTGGGACAGGCGACACCACTCAGCACTGCCCACGGTCTGCCCGTGAGACGGAGCTGTCTCTCAGAACGTCAAGGGGACCACATCACCTCTGAACAAAAACCCACCGGGTGATGCTTCTGCCACAATGGCTTTCATTTAATCTCACGGTAATGACTGAGATTTGTAACCAATGCCAATGCTTATTTTTCTGGCTGCACTGCAGTGCATCGCCTATTTCCCTACACAGGTGGGAGTGCTTTTGTGCAGTTGCAATTAATCACTTCTGTTCAGCCAGTTGCTGTGAGATCTGGTCTCCGAGTGGGAGCCGATCCAGGCTGGGTGTGGAAGGGCTTCCTTCCCATCAGCCTGCTACACTGCCCTCTCAAAGGGAAGGTGAATCTGAAAGCTTTGGCAAGGCAGGTGACGGTCTTGTGAATTAAAAGTGAGCACTATGCGTGGGTGTGTGCACTCACTAGTACTCGTTGAGAAGGGCCCAGGCCGAGGGTATTCTCATGCTAATCGCAACATACGCAGTTGAGCATCCTAATTTAAATAGATGATGCATTTTTGCTTCCCGGAGAAATTTTCCCTGCCAAGACACCTGTAATTTTTTATTCACAAGTAAAAAACATAGGAGACTTACCCTATTTGAGTAAATTCATTACTAATTCCAGATGCGGACCAGTAAGACGAGCTGTGTTCAAAGTTAGACAGTGAGATTTATCAAAGAGAAGAACAGAGAGGCAGTGTGTGGGCAGCCTGAAGATGGCTAAAAATAGTATTTCAGTTTAGTTAGCAGAAAGGACGGAGAACACGGAACAGACAGCTCACTTTCCGCCAGGTTTACAATTGAACTGCTGTGTCAGGTGGCGCCTGTGGCTCAGTGAGTAGGGCACTGGGCCCATATACCGGAGGTGGTGGGTTCAAACCCGGCCCCGGCCAAAAACTGCAAAAAAACTAAAAAGAACTACTGTGTCAAGGCTCCCTCCTAACTTCAGGGCAACATGCCAACGGGCCAGCTCTCTGAAAATAACAAAATACAGTCTCAAACAGAAGTCTGAGAAGATTAGAAACATTCCGACCGCTCATAGGCACAGATGTTTTAACTGGAGTATCAAATCAATGTTTTACTTTGTGTTTTCACCAGATGTTTTGTTGTTCTTACAATAATAGGTTTGATCTTTAGACACATGCACAGATCTCTGAATGACTATGGTGGAAGCTGTCCCTGAGGACCTGAGGACGGAATTGGCCCCAAATACTGATTTAAAAGATGCATCCAAGGGCCATCTCATCATGGGAGTCTGAAACCAAACAGGCTTGCGTGTCCCTGTGGCCAGAGCCTTCTCAGGGGTCACTTGGCCCCAGGGGCCCCTTTCCCAATCTTGCTCTCACCTCACCCCATGATTCCAATGTTATGGAAACTAACATCTTCATCTGGTTGTAGCCTCCAAAATTTCACATGCACAAATCAAATTATGATTGTAATTTTTAAAAAGTCAGTTATCTGTTCAGCCTATATGGCACTCAACTCCTCACTCTTTAAAACTATCCTGCTTCAGGTGGGCCTGGACCTAGGACTCTGCTTCACTCAGACATTACAATTTTAATGCAGTTTTTTCCTTTCTTAAAATGTGTCTACAATTTTTTTTTTGTTTTGGAGACGGAGCCTCAAGCTGTCACCCTGGATAGAGTGCCGTGGCATCACAGCTCACAGCAACCTCCAACTCCTGGGCTCAAGCGAGGCTCCTGCCTCCGCCTCCCAAGTAGCTGGAACTACAGGCACCCGCCACAACGCCCAGCTATTTTTTGGTTGCAGCCGTCATTGTTTGGTGGGCCCGGGCTGGATTCAAACCCGTCAGGTGTATGTGGCTGATGCCTTAGCCGCTTGAGCCACAGGAGCAGAGCCAAAATGTGTATACACTTTTTGACACCCTCTGTATATGCATAAAAATTACAAAACAGAATCAAAAGAAGAACCACATCTATAGACTGGGTGCCATGTGCACATATTTTTTAACCAGAAGACAGTTTTACATTAACTCTATACTTAACCCTTCCCTGTGTGTTGTATTTGCAGTTGTAGTGGTAGCTCAGTGAATGTTAAAATGCACTGTGTAGGGTCAGCCCCCGTACCAGGGCACAGTTTCTCCTATATTCCAAGGTGCAGGCAACATGTCCACTGCCCCAGTGAGCCGCTAATCAGGCTGAAAAATGCATAAGCCAAGAATCGATCACTCGTGTCTACTTAGTGAGGTTCAGCCACACCTACCTCTCCTCCCAGCTGAGAGCAGAACATGGAGGCTCGGGGAGCATGAACGGGACACGAGGAGTGGAGCCCAGAGGTGGGTGCAGCTATCAGTGGAAAAGAGATGGACCCAGAGCTCCAGGTGACCAAGGGGAGGTGTAAGGGGCCAAGGCGGGCAGCACAGGCAGGAGAGGCTAGTGCCCCCAAATATCCAGGGTGGCAGAGAGGAAAAGCAGAGGGTCAGGGCGCTCAGCTTACCAGAAACACATGGCGACAGGATGTACTGAGGTCAGATTCCCACCTTGGGGACCACTCTGACTGCCCCTTAGCCCCCCACAGTCACTTCAGGAGAGTGTGAGCGGGGACTCACACCAGCAGTGTAAGTCTGCAAGCTCTCATCTCACCAGGTCCCCCACAGGCCACCTTCAGCTCACTCCCGAACTGAGACAGCCCTGCCCCCCATCTGCACCTCATGGCCCAGACAGGGCTACACTAAGTGGCCACCACTGAGCTGTCACCACTGAGCAGTCACACTGAGTGGTCACCACTAAGCCGTCACACTGAGCCGTGACACTGAGCAGTCACACTGAGCCGTCACACTGAGCCGTCACACTGAGCGGTCACATTGAGCGGTCACACTGAGCTGTCACACTGAGCAGTCACACTGAGCCGTCACACTGAGGAGTCACCACTGAGCAGTCACACTGACCTGTCACACTGAGCTGTCACACTGAGCAGTCACACTGAGCTGTCACACTGAGCCGTCACACTGAGCAGTCACACTGAGTGGTCACACTGAGCCTTCACACTGAGCGGTCACACTGAGCAGTCACACTGAGCCGTCACCACTTAGTGGTCACACTGAGCCATCACACTGAGCCGTCACACTGAGCGGTCACACTGAGCCGTCACACTGAGCGGTCATACTGAGCTGTCACACTGGGCCGTCACACTGGGCCGTCACCACTGAGCCGTCACACTGGGCCGTCACACTGAGCAGTCACACTGAGCAGTCACACTGAGCCGTCACACTGAGCGGTCACACTGAGCCATCACACTGAGCGGTCACACTGAGCCGTCACACTGAGCCATCATGCTAAGCAGTCACGCTGAGCCATCACGCTGAGCCATCACGCTGAGCAGTCAAACTGAGCCATCACGCTGAGCCGTCACACTGAGCGGTCACCACTGAGCGGTCACACTGAGCCGTCACACTGAGCCGTCACACTGGGCCGTCACACTGGGCTGTCACCACTGAGCAGTCACCACTGAGCCGTCACACTGAGCGGTCACACTGAGCCGTCACACTGGGCCGTCACCACTGAGCGGTCACCACTGAGCGGTCACACTGAGCTGTCACACTGAGCGGTCACACTGAGTGGTCACACTGAGCTGTCACACTGAGCGGTCACACTGAGCCGTCACACTGAGTGGTCACACTGAGCCGTCACACTGAGTGGTCACACTGAGCCGTCACACTGAGCTGTCACCAATGGCCTCCTGATGCTCAGAGGGGCTGTGAGGGCCCCTGCCCGGGGTGGTGGCTTTGCTTATAATCTACTTCCAGGAAAGGCAGCTCTGTGAAGGCTGAGACCTTACCTTGGATTTTCACTCTGTAATAAAAAGTTACAAGACGTGGATTTGGAGCAAAGAGTCGGAACTAGGATTTTTTTGCAAAACTCTGTAGAACCACAATCGAATATAAACAAACTAAACAGGGAGTCAGATAGGTTTTCACATCATCGGCCTCCCCAGCCCCCGGCGGGTCCAGCATGAGTCACGTTGGTTTGGATGTGATCTCAACCACCACTGGCTTGAAGAAAGAGGCCTGGGAGCCAGCTCTGCAAGTATCTGAAGGAGAACAGCTCTGTAGACTGAAGATGCCAAACCATGCCTCCAGCCTCTGACACTCGGATGTGAGACTCGAGGCAACGCTTTCTTAAATTTTCTTTCTCCTTTCTCTCTGGTTCATTGCCAGAGGAAATGCGTGGATCATTTGTAAATGCCAAATGCAGATCATGGACAGAAGCAAAGTGACCTGAGCATTAAATCAAAAATGCAGCTGGATGGATAATGTGTTGCTTGGAGAATTTAGACATCTAAATTTCCCTGTCTGCCATTAGAGTTTTTCCCAATGTTTTGGGGGAAAGATGTTGTATCTACACGAACCATTTCTTCAATCAACATGAAGTGAGCCTCTTCTGGGCAACAGGCAGGGCTGAGCCAGAGACGCGTGACGAACAGCCCCATGGTGAGCAGCTGAGTTACCTACTCCACACACCTGACTCTGGCCCCAAATTTTCTGCATTTTCGGTGACCCAGTTTTGAATTGCTCATAACATCACAAAAATCAATCTCTTAGGTGGAGTACTTTTGAGTTTGATGAAGAGTCATAGGAAGTTGTAAGGGAGACTTTAGAAATTTATTACTTATTCGAACTACTAGAGTTTTTTAAGTAATAGTTTTACTGAGATATAGTTCACCTATAAGATAATTTACCCATTCAAAGTGACAATTCAGCACGTTTGTAGTTTATCACAGAGTTGTACAGTTCAATTACACAATCAACATTGGAGTACTTTCATCAACTCCGCCCCCAAACCCATAACCATCGGCAGTCACACCTCTACCTCCCCCAACCTCCTCAGCCTTAACAAATGATTAATCTGCTTTCTGTCACTATAAATTTGCCTACTCTTGGGATTTTTTTTAGAGAGAGACTCATGATGTATGGTCTTTGTGACTGCTTTCAGCATAATGTTTAGCATGATGTGTTTAAGGTTGACTCAGGTGATAATTTGGATAAAAACTCCATTCCATTGTATGAATAAATAGCATTTGATAAATATTGATTGATAAATATTCTGGTAGAGTCTACCTTTTTGGCTATGATGAATAATGTTGCTCAGATGCATATGACGATTTTTTCACCTACTCATGAACATTTGTTACGTTCTGTGAGTGTTTAATTCTAGTGAGTGTAAAGTAGTACTTTACTATGGTTTTTACCCAATTGTTTTTATTGTGGTAAAATACCCATAATATAAAATTCACCATCTTAACCATTTTTAAGTGTATAGCTCACTATATATGAATGTATTGTGTTCAATACATTCATAATGTTTATGACCATCAGTGCCATCCATCTTCAGAACCATTTTCATCTTGGAAAACTAAGTCCTTGAACTCATTAAACACTAACTTCCCACTTCCTCTCTGCCATCCTGGATTCTGCTTTCTGTCCTTAGGATTTCCACAACTCTAAGTACCTTACGTAAATATAACCACACAGTATTTGTCTTTTTGTGACAAGCTTGTATCACTTAGCATGATGCCGAGGTTCACCCCTGTCGTACCAAGTGTCAGAATTTTCGAGGCTGAGGAATATGCCATTTCACACACTTGCCACATTTTCCTCATCCGTTCATCTGCCAGGGGATCTATGGTCACTTCTGCATTGGAGCTCATGAATAATGCTGCTAGGAATGCGCCTGTACAGGTATCTTTTGGAGACCCTGCTTTCAATTCTTCATGTCTATAATCAGGAGTGGAATTGCTGTATGATGATTCTTTTTTTCACTTTTTGAGGAATCTTCATCCTGCTCACTGCAGTAGCTGCACCACTTTATGGTCCCACCACAATGCTCACGGCTCCAGTTTCTCCACATCCTCACCAACACTTGTTATTTTCCTTTTTTTTTCTTTGTGTAGTAGCCATCCTGATGGGTGTGAATTGGCATCTTACTGCAGTTTTGATTTACATTTCCCAACTGATCAGTAATGTGGAGCCTCTTTTCATTTGTGTGTCTTTTCAGAGAAATGCGTATTCAAGTCATCTGCCCATTTTAAAAATCAAGTGACTTATTTTAGGTTATTGAATATCAAGAGTTTCCTGTATATTCCATCTATTAATCCCTTTTCATATATATGGTTTGCAATCATATTACAAGTTTTCATAAAAAATGAAATTTTTCTCTTTTTCCTTTTTTTGCCTGTGCCCTGGGCATCACATTCAAGAAATCATTGCCAAATCCAATAGTGTGAAGGTTTCCTCTATGTTTTTCTTCTAAGAGTTTTATAGTTTTAGAGCTAACCTTGAGGTCTTCAACCCATTTTGTGTTAATTTCTGTATCTGGCATTATGTAAGGGTCCAACTTCAGTCTTTTGCATATGAATATCCAGTTTTTTCAGTACCTTGCTCTGAAAACACTGTCCTTCCTCCTATAGCTAGTCTTGAAATTCTTGTTAAAAATAGGGTTCCACATGTGTGAAGGCTCACTCTGTGTTCTCAATTCTGCTCCACTGCTCTATATGCCAATATCATGATGCTGTTCTCACTATGCAGATTACTAAGACTTGAAATCAGAAAGTGTGAGTCCTCAGCTTTGTTCTTCTTTTTCAAGATTCTTTTGGCTACTCTAGGATGAGTTAGATCTAGGAATGGCATTGCTATTTGTGCAGAAAAGAAGTCACTGGAATTGTGAAGTGGATTGCTTTGATCTGTGCATCTTGCCAGGCAGTACAGATGTCTCAAGAGCACCAAGTCTCCAGATCCTCAAACACGGCCTATGCTTCCATTTGTTAATGTCTTCTTTAATTTTTTCAACAATGTTTTATCATTTTTATTGCATGTGTTTTTCATCTTCTTGGTTAAGTTTACTGCTAAATATATTACTCTTTGATAGTATTGCTAGTATTCCAAATGGAATTGTATTTGTAATTTCCTTTTTGTTTTATTTATTGTTAGTATTTACAGATGCAACTGATTTTTGTTTTTTAACTTTGTATCCTGCTACTTTGCTAAATTCATTGAGTGGTTCTAACAGGTTTTCTCTCTGTGTGTGTGTATGTATTAACTTGGATTTTTTATACATAAAATCATATCACCTGAAAAAAGTGATAATTTTACTTCTTCCTTTTCAATCCACATGCTGTTTATTTCTTTTTCTTGCCTGATCACCCTGGCTAGAAATTCCAGTACTATGTTGAGTAGAAATGGTGACAGCAGGTGTCCTCTCTTTCTTGCTGATTGTAAAGGAAAAATTTTCAGTCTTTCTCCATTGACTACAATATTTGCAGTTAATTTTTCAGATATGGCTTTTATTATGTTAGAGTAGTGTTTTCTATTCTGAGTTTATTGAAAATTTTTATTATGAAAGTGTGTTAAATATTGTCAAAGGCTTTTTCTGCATTTATTGACATGATCATGCTTGCTTGCCTTCATTTTGTTAATTTTGTGTATTATTTTGATTGATTTTCATATGAGAACCATCCTTGCATTCCAGGAATAAATCAAATTTGATCACAGTGTACAGTCCTTTTAACATGTGCTGAATTCAACTTGCTAGCATTTTGTTGAACATTTGGCATCATTGTTCATCAGGAATATTGGTCTATAGTGCCTTTCTCTGGCTTTGGTGTCAGGATAATGTTGGTCTCATAATGAGTTAGAAAGTGTTCTCTCCTCTAAAATTTTGCAAGAAGATTGAAAATAGTTCTTCTTTAAATGTTTGGTAGAGTTCATGAGTTGAACCATTAGATTCAGGGATTTTCTTTGTTGAGAGATTATTGATTACAGATTCAATCTTTGTTATTTATTACAAGTCTATCCATATTATCTATTTCTTCATTATTTAGTCTTGATAAATTTTGAGTTTCTAGGAACTTGTTCATTCTATCTAGGTTATCCAATTTGTTAGCATAACATGTTCATGGTGCTCTCCTATAATTCTTTATATTTCTGTAGAAATGATTTTTCTCTATTATTTGTCTATTCTCAATTTCATTTATGTCTGCCCTAATCTTTATTATTTATTTTCTTCTGCTAGCTTTGGGTTTAGTTTGTTCTTCCTTTCTAGTTTTTCAACTTGTAAAGTTTGGTTGTTGATTTGATTTTTCTCATTTTTAATGTAATAATGAATAGCTGTGAATTTGCCCCTTAGCACTGCTTTGACTCTACTTCATAAGTTTTTGGCTACTCTCTGCTCTTTTAACAGCCCTTTACCCACCCCTTTAAATTATTGATATTACAAAATCATATCTTTATACTTTGTGTACACCAAAACTCATAATTTTTTTAAATGCATTGTTCTTTTAAATTATGTAGAAAGCAAATATAGGGTTATAAACCACTGTTACAAGAATACTGTCTTTATAATTGTCATGTATTTACCTTTACTGAGTTTTTTTTTGCAGTTTTTTGGCTGGGGCGAGGTTTGAACCAGTACATGGGGCCAGTGCCCTACTCCTTGAACCACAGGTGCTGCCCAAAATCTTTATTTCTTTATACAGCTTGAACTTACTATCTGGTATTCTTTTATTTTACCTTTCGGGTTCCCTCAAGCATTTCTTGTGTGGCAAGTCTGATAGCAAAGAACTTCCTCAGCTTTTGTGTATCTGGGAATATCTTAAGTTTTGAACAGTCCTTTACTTTTGAAGGACACAACAGTTTTGGTGTATAAAGGTTCTTAGATGAGAGTTTGTTTGTTCTTCCTTTAGCACTTTGAATATGCATATTCATTGCTTTCTGGCCTCCAGAGTTTCTGAAGAGAAATCTGCTGATATCCTTATTGTACACCCTCGTATGTGAGATTCCAGAGGTTCTGAAGAGAAATCTGCTTATATCCTTATTGTATACCCTCGTATGTGAGATTCCAGAGTTTCTGAAGAGAAATCTGCTGATAACCTTATTGTACACCCTTATATATGAGATTCCAGAGTTTCTGAAGAGAAATCTGCTGATAACCTTATTGTACACCCTTGTATATGAGATTCCAGAGTTTCTGAAGAGAAATCTGCTGATAACCTTATTGTACACCCTCATGTGTGAGATCTGTTCCTCTCTTGCTGTTTTCAAGAGTCTCTCTCTCTCATCTTTTCAAAGTTTGATTATAACATGTCTGTGTTAATCACCTTGAATTCACCTTATTTAGAGTTCACAGACCTTCTTGGATGATTATATTCATGTTTTTGATAATTTTCTCAAATACTCTCTCCTTCCCTCTTTCTCCTCCCGTAACTTCTGTGACGAATGTGTTGTTCTCCTTGATGGAGTCTTGCAGGTTCCTTAGTCTCTGTCTACTTTTCCTCATTTTAAAAAAAAAAAAATTTCCTCAAAAATAATAATTTACCTTGCCCCATCTTTCAGTTTGCTGATTATAACTTCAATCTGCTCAAATATGCCTTTTAATTTCTCCAGTAATTTTTTCCATTTTAATTATTTTACCTTTCAACTCCAGAATTTCTTTTTGATTTCTTTGTACATTCTCTGTGTTTAGCAATATTTTTTCTTATCCATACATTACTTTCTTGCCTTTCCCCACATCTCCCTTTAGTTCCCTGAGCACCTTTAAGATAATCATTTTAAAGTCTCTGACAAGTAAACCTGCTGTCTGTCAAGTTTTTTTCAAGGACATTTTCCCTTTGATTTATTTTCTTTCTTTGAAAGGGGCATATTTTCCTATTTCTTTGTATGTCTTGTGATTATTTTGTTGAAAAGTGAACATTTAAATCTAATAATGTGATAACTCTGGAAATCAGAATCTTCACTTTCCCCAGGGCTTGCTGGTTTTCCTGTTCACTTTTTAAAATATTTTCTTTATTGTTGCAGGTTATCTCTCTGCCAGGGAAGGTCTTTTCAGGCTTTTCCTGAGCCTGGATCTTTCCCTGGCTACATGTGGTCACTTTCTATTTTCTCCCATATATGAAGTTGTTTTGGAATGTTCCAGTGATTGACTAGCTCCCCAAAGAGGAAAAACCGAAAAATGAAGGGTAGGGATAAAAAAGTGCACCAACGCTTTAAATCTGCTGGAAGTCACTTCAGCCGGAGGAGAGGGGCTCGCCACAGGGAGGAGGGATGCGAGGCCCACATCTCTCTATCTGCCTCTCTGGGATCACACGATACAATCAGCATTCAGCACTATCCCTGAGATTTGGGAGACAGTTCAGTGTTGCTCACCGTGACTCTCTCTCAAACCAATGCAAGCTGCTCCTGTACATGCGCATCTGGGGCTGGGGGGAGGACGAGCAGCTGCTACTGTGCTGAGAGGGAACATCAACTGAAATTAACCAAACTTGACTACCCTGGATTCGGCAAGTCCTTAACTGACTCCAGAGCTGCAGACAGACTCTGCCAGGGAAATCATTATCTGTGTGGGAAGCAGACCCGAGTGCTTTCTGCTCTGTTTTTTCCTAACCTACATTTTCAATTTCTTGATTCTCTTTATGCTATGGAACCAAGATGGCTTATACACATACTTTATAAATACATTTTAATAGGTTTGTAAATGATCACCTATACATAGTTTTGCTAACAATCACAAATATAAATCAAACATTTTACCTTAAATTGCTAATCAATAGCAGAACCACTCTTTGTAAGCCAGGGCTTTTGAGACCAGACATTGTGTTTTATTCAATGTCCGAGGCTCAGTGGCCAGCCCTCTCCATGCATCTTCCCTGCCTCACCAGCATTTCTATTCAGGATTTGAGAGGTCGACAGAATATAGAAAGGTCTCTCTGCTGTGCCTAAAACTTTCCACTGTACTTGTCCTTTCTCTTAGTAGAAAACTGAAGTTACAAAAAAACCAAATAGTCAAACTTTCCAAGAGAAAAAAAGAAATGATTGGAAGTCCATCTGAACACTTCTTTAATAACTAAGGACCATATTATAAGCCCAGAGTATACATTTTCATGCTCCATAAATTCAAAGGTGAAGAATAAGATCTGGAATCTCAGAGAGCTGTGCAAGGCCAGCCACTGTGGGCATTAAGTTGCGGTTAGCAACCTCAAAGCGCAGTCCACACATGTGCTGAGGTTTGGCTCTCTGAGCAGCTCCCAGCCTCATCCTGGAGCGTGGGCTGAGTGTCCACAGGAAAGCTGCTCTTTCAGGATCTGAGCCCATCTGTTCCTCATTGACACCAAGATCTGGAAAGAGCAGACCCACATGAAAATGAAGCCACATCTGCTGCAGCTCCTAGAGTCACCCAGCCTTAACTTGGGCTCAGAGACACTCTAATTTACCTCAACTTTGGTGAAAGGTTTGGAGTCATTGGTATTATTGCACGCAAAAGTCTGTAATGAACGTAGACTCTTAGATCAAAACCCAAGGAAAACAAATCTGCTGATTCTGAACTTTAAGCAGTAACTTGTTCCAAGCAGTTCCAAATATCTAAGAAACGCAGAAACCCTAATTCTATGATATGTGCTATTAGCAAAAGCCCTAAAATGTTGATGCCCTTTGCTCACCTATTTCACACCCAAAATACATGTGTTAAAAAATCAGAAATGCATATAAATATTTATGTATTATGTTGGTCTCTGCAATATTATTTTTAGTAATAAAGTAAACGTAAAAGAAATTAAATATGAACAATAAGGGTTTGGATGAATTAATCACTATAAGTCAACACATCAGAAATGTATTAATTAATTTAGTATCACGCAAAAACTATAGAAAGCTTTTTCTATATATTTCCAAACAAAAATATTTTAAAATGCAAATATAGACTCTGACCACAATTTTATACACACACATTCACAAGCAGCACGCCCGACATGGAAGGCTGCAGAGTTTTCTGTTCTAAACATCGTAACAGCTTCTAATTTCTCTGCAGTGGTATGACTGGAGATTTGTACTTTTTTCTTTATGCTCTTAGAGTTTCCAAACTTCTCCAAAGGATCTGAACTATTTTTCTTTAAAAAGAAAAAAACTATTTATTCTCCATGCGTCTTTGTTGTTACTTTGAATTTATGAAATATTTCAATCCTACTGAAAGTGTGCAACTATATGCCCATCACCCAAAATAGTAAAGTAAAAAAAAAAATTAGTTATTATAAAACAATAGCAAAAAATAAATACAGCAAATATTCAATAAAACATAGAAATCACATTTCTTTGCCTCTTGCACATACGTGTAGGTGTCATTCTCTCACCCATAAATAATGAAAATTGTGAGTCAAAAACATACTCCCCTCATTATTGTCCCCACCTTATCTATGCTGACTCCTCAAATCTATCACCTGGACTCTGTCCTGTATTCCCAGCTGCCGTCTGCACAGTTGGGGGGCAGGGCTCAGCCCTCTGCCCCTGTGGGTCTGTGACTGTGACATCTCCACCGTCTCTCAGGAGCACATCTCTGTCTCACTATGAGAGGCCATCACTGTCCCCTCCTCTCCCAGGGTCCCCACAGACTTCACAGAACTGCCCTCCCATTTGCACATGGGTGCCCGAGTGAGGCTGCGCCCCTCAGGAATGGGGGGCAGCGTGCTGTGCTGGGGCTGAGCGACGTTTCACTCATCCAGGCATCTCCACGAGTGCCTGGTGTAGGAGTCACTGCTTTCCACATTTTGAATGGAACACAGAATGGATGAGTGAATTTATGCTACTTCCACAGGCGACAGAGAGGAAGGCACCAGCTCTAGGCCAGGAGCCGGTCTGGCTGCCTACACAGACACTGCCCCTGGGCTCACCCAGACCTCGGAGAGGAACAGCTCTGCCTTTACTCGACAGAGGAGAAGGCAATACTTCAATAGATTAACCGGCTGGAAATGACCCCACTCCAGTCTCGGATTCCAAACTCTTTGCTGGATCCTGGTTTCCCAAATGAGTGCCTGACGGAAGAGCGTAAGGTGCCGTTGACTCACTCCAGAGCCGCCTCATCTGAGACAGTCTCTCTCACTGTCCTCGCTCTTTTTTCCTTTCTCTTTTTAACATGTAGCTGGGTCATAAGACTAGAAGTAGTTTTCTATGTGAACAACAGCATAGTATCATTTAAAAATGAAAAGGTGTCAGTAATCCATCCCAATAACTATGAAACCACAGCCTAACAGTTGACATCTCTTTATGCCCCTTCACTGTCCAAAGAGAGAAACATTTAACATTACTAAAAGGGCTAAGAGGATGCCATTAATTCCATGTTTTCTGATATGAAAGTGACAACAATAACAGCATTTCCTGGCTTGTCACCCTGGGCTAGTCACCGTGTTTCACCACATATATGACAGGGGTGATGCCCCACTGGCTTGTAAAGTGCGCAGCCTGTGCACCTGTGCCTGGTGGTCTTGGCTATAGTGCTCTCAAGGAGATAGCTGCATATGCATCTGGAGGCTTTGCTGGGCAGATAGATTTATAAATTATCAGAATGCAGATTGTATTTAAAGATGCAGACATGTGGCATTACTAAGAGAAAGAGCTTGCGGACAGAGGGCAGAGGGGCCAGACAGAACCAGCAGAGTGAGCTCAGGTGCAGGAGACTGGCCTGGGAAGGAGGCTAAAATGGGTCAGTCCGCTCTGGGACAGAATCTGGGAGGTGGTGGCATCAGTGACACCCAGATAAAAGTGGCACAAGGAAGGGGCAGTGTGCTGTTCAGGTGCCTCCAGAAGACCCCAGTCCAACTGATGGCCTCAGAACAGTGGAGCCTTCGTCACCCCGTCCCTTGCCAGGGCATGCAGAGGGCGCCTGCAGCATTGGCCTTTGCCCCTGTGAGCCAGGGGAGGCCATGCTCAGTCTGTCCTCCCCCCAGGGCTGCTCCTTCCCGCCCGTGGTAACTGCTCACTACTGGAGGGAGGCTCAGCCACTCTCTCAATGCAGGCACAAACAGGACAGAGGATTTGTCCATCACTGACCCTCACACGACCTCGTGTGGTGAGGACAGCGGGCTGTACACTCAGTTGTGCTGGATCACACAGGGACGGAGATGAAGTTAGGTCTCTATCTCATCCACACGGCTGCTAAGAGGAGAGGGCGCAGGCTCTGCACCCCCCGACTCCCGGCACACTTGCAGAGCTTGCTCTCCCTCTAGGCAGAGATGGCCTGGCCAGCTGCCCCCCCACCACACACACACACCACTGGTACCAGGAGCCAGGTCTGTTTTCAGCAAGGACGCAGAGTCCTCAGCCTCTGTCACCTGCAGCGTGATGGCACTTCTGCAGACCTCCCACATGGACACCTGGAGACATTTCAGGCAGAATCAGGATCTGTGTCTCCTTCTCCACAGAAGAAGCAAGAGGTACAGCTTTTCTGCACTGTGAAGAGGAGGTGAATGGTAAAATTCCCTGGACCCACTGAAGGAAAAACAAAGCAGCAAGCAAGGGCCCTGGGCAGAGGCAGGGACCTGCCTGATGCAAACAGGTGGCGCCTGGGAAGAGTCTGCACCGGCCGTACCTGAAGGGCCTTAATTCTTTAACTCACCATTCAACACCCTTAGTGACCCAACACCATATAAACTTCAGGGGATTCACATTTGGCCACCTCCCCTCCTACACTCTTCCCCAGCACAGAAGCCCTGGGTGGCCTCAGTCTGGTCCCTCTCACCATCCACCCACCCGCCCTGGGCTCTGGGGCAGCCTCTGAGCTCACAGGTAGGGCTGGATCTGCAGTCCTGGTCTTCATCATAACACACCAGAACACCTCTCACAGGGAGCAGCTTACAGTCTTGGTAACCACCGGATAGTGTGGCAGAGAGTGTGTGGAGGAGAATCCTGCCTGGTGCTGTGGGGTCAGGAAGCCTGAGGGAGACAAGACCGAGCACATGACGGGGCAGAGGTGGGGGAGTGTCCCAAAGTGTCCCCAGCGTTCCAGTACTACTTCCACATAAGAAATGAGAGTTTGTTCATCTTCTTTGTAGTAGTGGTAAAACATGAAAAGAAAAAATATTTTGATTCAAAAAAACTGACTTTTTCTGCAGTGTGGCCCAATTTATGCCTAAGATGATTCCTTTACTAAAGAATCAAGATGCCTAAGTCAACAGCAGCTAAATATTGCAGCAATGTGGAAAGTTCATCTAAATAAATATGAGTGATTGTTACCTTAACCAGCCACACCCATAATTCAAGGATGGTAGTCTACAGCCCCTTCAATAATCTCCAATCCTTTTTCCCCCTTTTTTATGGATAGAATTTTGCTCTTTTGCCCAGATGCAGTGCAGTGGTGTGATCATAGCTCCTTGCAGCCCCCAACTCCTGGCCTGAATTCATCTGCCTGCTTTAGCCTCCCAAGCCGCTGGGTCTACAGGTGCACACCACAGCACCCAACTCTCCAACACAGTGGACCTCTGTGAGCTCACCACCTAAGCGGCTGTACCAAACTGGTCAACATATGGAGGTGGGCACATGAGGAACTGGGCTGTACTGACACACACGTGTGCAGCACGTCCAGTCAACTTAAGGAGGTGGTCAAGGTATGGGGGTGATCAACTATTGGAGTCCTACTATACTTTAAAAAGAAAACTTCACTTGTTTAAAAGGATTACTTTGAAAACCTTGAATACTACTATTGGAATAAAGGCAGACATGTAGACCAATGGAATGAAATGGAAAGCCCAGAAATCACCCATCACATATATGGCCACATGGCTTTCTACACGGATGGTAAGGCCACGTAATGGAGAAAGCACAGTCTTTTCCAACAACGCGTATCTGGAAAACTTGATACCCACAAGCAAAAGATTGGAGTTGGACCCCTACCTGATACCACGTACAAAACTTAATGAATCAAAGACCTCATGGCAAGACCCAGAACTGCCAGACCCTAGAAGAAAACAGAGGAACAGCCCAGGATGCTGGCTTCAGCAGTGACTTCTTAGATACGACACCAAAACACAGGCCAAAAAAAGTAAAAATAAATAAATTGGACTACATTAAAACTTAAAATTTCTGTGCATCAAATGACACAATCAACAGTGTGAAAAAGCAACCCACAGGATGGAAGAAAATATTTTCAAATCATGTTCAAAAAGCCTGGTGGTTCTGACAGAGATGAGCCTTCAACCAGAAGGGCCACTGAGTCACACTGTCACTTCCAAAGGCCAATTTGGGGAAAATGAATACATTTTAAATTTATTTTTTCTAATGTAGTCCGGTAGCACAAAGATAAGGAAGAAGTCAAAGGCACAATTTCATTGAACAAACTGGAAATTTCCATTCAATTTTCTTGAAGAAGATGAGAGGGCACTTCTAGTGAGACTGCAAATAGGCATCTTGGCGATACTGGTAACGTGGTAAACGCTCTTTGTCTTTGTGAATGTCATCTGCCCTGACCAGCTATGTTGGCAGGAACCAGGGCTTCACTTATTTTTACCACAAAAGCTTGCGATTTGGCTTTCGGTGCTGGTCTGAATTCGCATGACGATTCGTTTTGCTGAAGTTTATTGATTGCAGGGAACCATTTAAAAACAGAAAGATTTAGCAAACTGCTTCTGTATTCGAACCCTGAGTCTTTGAACTCTATTGATCCTCTAAGTGCGACCAACCAAGTCTTCATGTTTTTATAAACTAGTGAACCCAGTTCTGTTTACAAAACACACTAAATTACCCCTAGCAAGGCCTACCCCTCATTTCAGTTTCTTCACTGGCAAATGCACAGCTCAGTAAGGAAGTTTCCAAGGAAATAAAAACTACTGGAGGCCAGTGCCGCCGACATTGCCTCCTCTGACCGCGGGGAGCAGTGGTGTGATTCTGGAAGGGCCTGTTCTCATCTGTGGATAAAGACTGTTTTACCAGTCGGGGGTTGCAGAGCACCGGCCCTCCCTGTCAGAGCAAGGCAAGTCCGCCTCTTGGACACCAAGCACAGAAGGGCAGTGTGGGCCGGTTCTTCAGTGGGTTCTGGTCCAGAACACAAGGACGCCGCGGGGAGAGACTCCATCTGTCCATCAGGTGAGGGTGGGCGGAGCCTTCCTGTATAGTTAACCCCAAATGCTGACTTCTGTTACCTAATGGTACAGAAGCTGACATTGTTACTAGTGTTTCCTCTGGGGACCAAAAGAAAGTAGAATTCTCAACAAAACCACTTAAATTTTTAAACTACTATTTAGAGATATAGAAATGGGTTTCACACATAAAGAAAGAAAACTTCAAGATGAGATGACCACTCAGAATAATTAAATGTTGCTTAAAGCCCATGGCAGGGGAGGGTCTGGAGTGGGAAGGGGGCACCCACACATTTTGAGCAGAGGGTTCCTTGGCTCCAAAGTTTTGACAGTCACTAGCCTGAAAGGTCTGTGAACACTTTCGCATGGGCGCTGGGAGAATCCCAGCCCAAACCCCGAGCATCCTTTTCCTGCTGTGATCGCTGTGGGAAGTGAGATGCCCCCTGGATATAAACCTGGGAGGGCACAGACAGCCTGTCCCCAGCCTCTCACTCTCCCCATGGCCTGTGATAAAATCCAGCCACAGTGTCTAGTTGAGCCCAGGGATAACCAAGAGCACAAAACTCAAAGCTTGCTGGTATCACTTTTATTACAGGGTTGTTATTAATAAAATGCATCTATTATTTATTAAAAGCAAGCATAATACTTGGTGCATCCTAAGAAATACAGATAGATTTTGCAGCTTTTGGGGCTACAGTTTCATTACATATATAGTAAAACTTCTCACATAAGAGATAATACATTGAATTTGAGAAAAATTTAAGCAAGAATAATTCATGCTAGGAAATCAAAAGGAAGATAATCCCTGATCAACAGGGAAAGTAACTGAATGAATTTACTAAGTACAATTTTACACAGCTTCTTGGAGATATATTTCACACACTATAAAACTCATCCTGGTAAAAACTAGAATTTTGATTGTGTTCATTTGATTGTTGATCATGTTCACACTGTGGTCAGGACCGTAGGAGGCATTTCCCACCCGTGATGAGGACCAAGGTCAAGCTGCTGACATGGAACCGGTCCCACGGCCACCAGAGCCACCAGGCCTCTAGGGGCTCAACTCCAACTCTGAGGTCCTGGCCTGGGTACAGAGCTCAGGGCAGAAGAGACAGCCCCAGACAGAGCTGCCTTTTCCAAAAGGAACGTCAGAGGCGTGGAGTAGATTTATGGCCCCACCAGGCTACTCATCATTCCTTGGCCCAGCTGAGACATCCTAAGAAATCCGAGTGTCTGGGAGGACTCTGCCTCCTGCCGGCTCCCCACTGGCCTCCAGCCTCCACCCTGGCTGGCCCAGGCCAGATAAACACAGCAGGTGGCCCCTCACGGATCTGGGGTTCTGGAGGATTCATCCTCTGGGACAAATACGGATGCCCGGACAGAGTGCAGGCACAAACACCAGGACAGACCAACTGCGTCTGAGAAGCACAAGGGCGAGGTGTCCAGCAACTTCATCCAGCATCCAGCAGGCGGGGCCTGACCGTTGATCTGGGTCCCAACTGCACAGACAAGCAGCTCGGGCTTCCCCACGACCAACTGCAGCTCAGCCCAGGCCACCCCGTGAGCCTCTGCAAGAGCAGGGCTCAGGCTTCAGGGACAGCACCTCACTTCATCCAGAGCACCCCGATATATCATTTGCACAAAGAATATCTCTTGGCGAGAAAAAGAATACTGTTTTTAAAATCACAAAATCATTCAGTAATTTGTTTCATAGTCTCTTAGCAAATGTCCTTCATTCAGCTGATGGCTCATCAGTCTAGAATTTAGTTCCTAAATTACATCGAAATCTTGACAATTAGAGAAAATTTTCTCATAAGGACCTTAGAAATGTGGAGGGAAACAAGTGTCCTTGAGTTTTCTGTCTTGCCATAGAACTTAAAAGCAAAAGTTATCCTTCTCCCTGTAACTGAGAGTTTAAAAAAAGAAAAAGACTACAGAAAATAGCTGCAGGGTCCAGGCCTGTATTTCACTGAGTAAACAGTAAATCAACAAATGAGGAAATTCACTTTTTTGTCAAAAAAAGAAAAGAATTCATGTGTTGAAGCTTTGGCAAAAAGTGATGGATTAAACAAATCAGCAAGAAAGTACAAACGCTAGTTAGATTCCCTTTCTTGGACAGAGCGGACCAGACTCTGAGGGGCAGGGGGGAGGCCTCCCAGAAATATGAATTGCTCTTTGGGGCTAGGATGTCTTGCGATGTGTGGGGCCCGGTGCTTCTGGCCACCTGGGACCAACATCCGATGGCCAAGGCACGTTGGCTCCCTGGTGTCTTGGCTGGGGGGTTCTCTAAGGCTTTCAGTACACGTCTATGCTTGCTGTCAGATTTGGAATTTCCACCCCGGTACGTGATTTTTATTCTTCTCCCAAATGTTTTTCTTTAATTGTTTCAGAGGTATCTGTTTGTAGAATAGCAGAATAAAGCTAACTTGTACAGTCTGAGGAGAAGTCTCGAAACCTTCAAAATATGACCACTTACACATTCAATAATAAATGTCTTTAAAGAGCTGTGTCACACAACATTTTCAGGTTCAGGTTGCTTGTTTGGGGTCTGTTGGAAGTACTGTGAGAGCTGTATCTGGCACTTTGGTTTCTAAGCCTTAGATACAGAAGGTATGTTAAAACAAAACAAAAAACATCAACAAAAACAGGAAAACCTGACTGGACATGCACGGGGCTCTGTATGTGAACCAAGCACTTGGTAGTGATCCTAAAATGTGTTTTTCTTCCTGGAAAACTTGTCTATTCCACCACAATGAAAACAACACACCCAGCCCTGGCACTAGACGAGATGCCTTCTGGCGGATAGCAAGCGCAGGACACCACAGTCAGGTGATGGGGACGGAGGCATCAGAGGAGCCCCCCCCCCAGGCTGTTTCCAAAGAGGAAGGAGCCTGTAAATCTTAGTGATAAAATGCGGACAGCCCAGAACCCGTCCAAGTTCCATGTCAGCCACTGTGTCTGTAGGGAAGCCCTTGGCAACCTGGGCTTAGTACTGGGCCTCGGGGCTCTGCCTGGTGTGCCCATGATACGGGGTCTGTCCAGAGGTGCGAGGAAGGAGACCCTTTCCCAGGAAGGTCCTGCCCGTAAGCACAGGACGCCACTTCCCGGCACCTCACCTTCCTTCTCCAACCTGCAGACCTCTCACTTCCTGTCCGCACCCTTGCCTCCCTTCTGGGCATGGGCAGCTCTGCCCATCCTCACTTTTCTTCACATTCTATATCAAATACCTTCCAAAGCTGAAATGAATTAATTGGAAACATTGAAACTAGCCGATTTTACTAACTTCTCAAACCACTCAAACTAACCGCTCTTCCCACACCTGATTAGGGCACGAACCTCACGTGTGCTGTGGCGTGAGCTGGTCAGCAGGGGCCAGCTCAGCTGCTCAGTCGTGTTTATTCAAACTTTTTGGAACTATGACCTGCTCATTTCTTCAAGCCAGTGTTCTAATCTGCTAGGATGAGATTGTCCTTAGGGTGAGTACTGAAACACAGGGTCGATTATACCGCATTATGAATATCAATCTCACCCGGCACTTTAATGTTTTCTGTGGTTCAAATTCTGTCCAGGGACGTGTTTTGAGGACAGAGAGCTGGAGACCCTGTCTCAGGTCCAGCAGGGACCTGCTGTGTGGCCATCTCTGAATGAGAGCCCTGTCCACTCTCCTGTAAGAACAGGGTCACTTTCTGAGCCAAAGATTGTTCTGAAATAAATGCGGAGGCCTCCTCCTGGCCAAATTTCAGGGGATTGAGAACAATTTCCGACCTTCATGGAGGCCTTTGGATCTCCGACCATTGCAGCAATGCCAGTTCCTGATCTTAGCACTTTCCCCCAGGGTAGTTCTTGCCTCCGACCTCTTGCCGAGTCACTCAGCTTTACAGGGAGAGTTGGCAGAGTGGGTCAAAGTGCCAGAGGCCAAGTCTCTTCCTGAAGGGATGGACCGCCCCAATGACACAGGGACTCCTAAACCCAAACGTTCCTCCGCAAATCCTCCAAATCCACTCGTCCCCTCCCTGTGTCTCTCTGTGGCACCACAGCCCACACCTCTGAGGACCATCCTGGTCAGGTGACTTCACACCCTTCATCCGAATCAACAGGGTCAAGTCTTGGGCCTGGGATTCCAGCAAGGAAGACAAGGTCGCAGCCACCTGCCCAGGCAGCACCCAACTTCAAGAGCTGGGAAAACATCAAAGAGGAGGGTGGAAGGACCTCTGAGGACCGGGCCGAGCCTCTGCAGCGAGGGAGGGACAACCCAGTCTGTGAACACGGAGCTGTGCCGACAAGGATACATTTACACCTTCATTGCAGCTTCACAGCAAAAGTAAAATTTCCCCCAAGGACGATTTATCATAGCTTAGCATGAGCTTCAGAACATGGAAATGATCTTAATTACCCTTCATAGAAAAGGAATCCTTGTTTCCTAAGGAGTTGGCTAAATGGATGGGTTTGGGGGATCTAAATCACCTGGGCAGCCAAAAAAATGCCTAAAAGTTTTGGGCAAAAATCAGATGATTAGCAGAGTGGGGGAGGGCTCAGATCATGGTGACCTGCACAGGAAGAACCACCCAAAGAATCCTCTATTGGTAAAAACTGTCCAAAAGGTAAGGAGAGAGTCAGTGAGAGGTAGAGGGTCTAACTGAATCCCCAGGGAACCACGGTGCGTCTCACTGCTAAGCCGACCCTTTACATGCTTTGCACTCTCGACTTAAAATACAATCACTTCTCAAATAATAGCAGCCCTGAAAAAAATGTTCACAGGACAGGAGAGCCTTTGCAGCAGCACAGGTACAGAAATGCCACTGCAGGAAAGGAGAGGTGTGTGCGGTGACCCTCACTGCCCTCAGGGGTCCCCTCTACTCAGGTCAAACAGCAAAGCTCTAACTTCTGAAGTCAAGACTCCAGCTAGCATCCAAATTGTATAAACTGCTCTAAAACTCAGTATCAGACTCTCAGGAAATACTAAAAGAAGGAATTAGGAAAATAAACACAACAGTCAAGTGAGAAGTCACTAGAACACTCGACCTTAGTTTGTATTTAGATATTCTCTAAAAGATATCCAATAACATTTTACAAGTGATTCACTTAAAATTATAGTGCCTTTAACACCATTAGGAAATGAGGTAAATTTGTCTTATCCTTCCAACCAAAATACTGCCTAAAGCCTGCGCCCTGCAGACATGGGCCGGATGTTCTGTGTTCAGAGCCACGGTGCGTGGGCGACCCCTTGCTCTTCCTCCACTGGCTCAGAGCACAGGTGATCACTCATTATTAACAAGCAGGTTGACCAAAGGAACACATTATCTTGTACCTTGGGTTTTAACAGGAGATGTTTTTGTCTGTTTATGCATTTCTACCCAAATAAGTTCTTCAGAATAATGAATGTAAGATATCAGGAGAGTTTGGACGCAGAAATCCCAGTCAGTGTTAATGTCACAGTGTGGCCATAACAGAACTTTGAACTCAAACCCACAAAAGAGTTTGGCAGGAAATTGGAGAGGCAAGTCCCACGCGTTGGGCTGCCCGCCTGGCTCCCGCCCTGACACCGAGGCTGGAGTGAGTCGACCCCTGAGTATCACTCAAACAGGAGCAAAATGTGGTGCACGCTCCTATAATGACAATATTTTCAAAACTCACGAGAGGTAAGTCTGGACGGGACGCCTGGACGCTCTGGGCAGCTCTGCTCTCACTCAGCCCACACTGGGCTCAGACGGACTTCCCTTCCGCACTGCAGGGACGTGGATGTCGACTTCCATGGACTCTCACTTGGAGTAAACTCATCTCCTCTGTCTCTGGAGAATTCCCTTTCCAGGTGTTGAGGACACGTCCTTTCGAGGTTGGCCTTGGACATTGTGCTTTCAAGATGTCGGTGTTGTTGTTATATTCCTTCTTGGTTTTCTTTAATCTTCTTAGTAGAACATCCAAAAAATTTATTCTGAACAACTGCTGGGAGGATTGGGGTTGAGGGAATTGATCTCATTGAAGTTTTATAGGCATTTGAAGAATGGTCCTTAAGTCTGTGACTAGTCTGAGTGTGACCCTGTAAGTCAGGACAAATGAAGCACACCAGAGAGCACCTTTTGGGTCACAGTGAATTTTATCTATGCACAATGAATTAAACGTATCTTTGAATATTGTCCAAAGAGTTCAAAATTCCAATGAGAGAAATCAGTCAGGATAATTGAAGCCAATTGCTTGGAAAAAGTATGGCTGATTGAGACATAACAGAACAAAAGCCCAGGGAAAAACTTCAGGCAGACACCAACGCCTGCCCTGGGGCTGTTCCCGCAGGAGCCCCCACTGGGCTCAGACGGCCTTCCCTTCCGCACAGCAGGGACATGGACACCGACTCCGTGGACTCTCTTGGAATGTCCAGGCATTGTGAGATGAACTCATCTCCTCCATCTCCGGAGAATTCCCTTTCCAGATGTTGAGGACACGTCCTTTCGAGGCTGGCCTTGGACATTGTGCTTCCTGTAGGCGACCCAGATTCCTCCACTGTGAACCCGATCAAGGCTGAAATCCTGATAAAAATGTGTCCATGCAACTCTAGGCCCCGCCTAACACCAGGCTCAAACCGTCGGCCCTGAGCCTCTAACTGATATAACCCACTGACTGTATCTGTCCCATTTAATCTCTCAGGGCCTGGAATGGACCCAGGCCCATGGCCGTGTGACATACCCCATGGTGTTAACAAGACACGTCCCTTAATCCAGCTGCGTCTCAGTTTCTCATTTATGAAGTGGGAACAGTTGGAATATGCCCTGGGTAGGTGTGTTATGAGGACCCAAGGAGCTCCTCTGGGTAAATCATTGCAGGGCCCTGAACACAATTTCCATAAAATGAAAATTTGACATTATACTAATTTCCAAGACACACTTATTAAAATAAATTAGCTTTTAATTATTATAAAATGAAAGTAAATATAATATGCTTCGTTACATGTCCCCAGCTTTTTGCTTCCCTTACACTGTGGAGGGGACATTTATGCCAGTCCAGGGTTCAGGAAGTGTTCCAAGCAGCAGCCATGGCGGTTCAAGAAAAGAGGTGAAAACAAACATCAAACTCAAGGCTCAGCACCAGGTGGGCTGTGGCTGCAGACGCACTTGGCAGCCCAGCACTGAAGCCTCAGCCTGCTGGGCCTGGTGCCTGTCTCCCCCTCAGAGACTGGACTCTGCTCCAGGGCAATGAAGTGCCGGTGTTAGAAGCCACACCGTGGTCACACAGGACTGGACTGAGAGGGCACACTCTGTCCACTTTGCAGCACAGAAGCCTGACCCAGTGCTGGCCCAGCGTCCAGTGAGTGAGGACCCGGGACTCACAAGCAGAGCAGCACATGCCCCTGGCAGTCACGATGGGCCCCTCCCCCAGAAGATGGTCTGTCTATCTCCTGCCTGCTGACCACTAGGCGTCTCTGGTGCCCAATGCACGAGGCCCCCAGGGCAAATGTCCACAAGAGTCCCCGCACACGAAAGCCTCAGCAGAGACCCGGACTTCCCGTCTCACCAGCAGGATCACCTCCAATGTTCCCAGCAACTAAATCTTTTTGGAACAAGTTCACAAGGCCCGTGTTGCACTAAAACCCACTCAGAGTATGTTGCCGCACACACCTCCAGTGCCTGCTTTCCCACAGCTAGGACAGGCTGCCACTGGCTGTCCACGGATCTCCCAGAGAGCATGTGGCCGCAGGAGCTTTCTGCCCGGAATTAGCCACAGAACCCTGACAAGGAGGAAGCATCACAGCAGGGGTTTCTGCCACACAAGTGGAAAGGGAAGGAGAAGGGAAGCAAAACACTTGTGGGGAAACTCCAGTATGTCCCTGGGCTGTGCCGGTGTCCTGCCTCCAGGGCCAGGCTGACCCCAGAGGGACAGCCCTGGCGGCCACCACAACCACGGCTTGAGGGACACGTTGCCATCGGCTCGAGCTCCGTGAGGGTTATCTCACCACTAACTCGTGACTTCAGGCAAAACAAAAGGGTTGTCATTGCAGCTGCAGTGTCCGTATGCGAGTGCCCTGGTCACTGAAGCCCTGCCCTCAGCCCAGCCCCCACACTGTGCCAGCTTGTTTACGGCAGGCTGGTGGGGGTGCAGGGCTCACCTGGGGCCGGGGGCTGCTTTTACGTTTGGTTTTGACTACGCAGTGTGGAGAGGGGATGGTACCACCGTGGAGGCTCCCTGGGCTTTTGCTCAAAGCAACTAATGTGTCTTTCTCCCAACATTCTCTGTGGACAGCAGAGGAGGCACCATCTGTAGGGGACAGGGCGGCACAGAGCCGGGCAGGGTGGGCTACCTGTGTAGAGATGACGGAGGTCAGTGGATGTGCAGCTCAGGCTCTGCCACCTCTTCCGGACCATGCACTGTTTGCCAGAGGAAAGCTGGAGTGTGCCGTAGAACGCCGGCCATCTCGACGTGTGTGTGTGTGTGTGTGTGTGTGCGCGCGCGCGTGTGTGTGAGTGTGTGTGTGAGAGTGTGTGAGTGTGTGTGCGCGTGTGTGTGTGTGTGTGTGTGAGTGTGCGCGTGACTGTGACTGTGTGTGTGCGTGTGTGTGAGTGCATGTGAGTGTGTGTGCGCGCATGTGTGTGAGTGAATGTGTGTGTGTGTGTGTGTGACTGTGTGTGAGTGTGTGTGACTGTGTGCGTGTGTGTGTGCGCACATGTGTGTGACTGCGTGTGTGCAAGTGTGTGTGTGTGTGAGTGGATGTGTGTGTGTGAGACTGTGTGTGAGTGTGCGTGTGTGACTGTGTGTGAGTGTGTGTGTGCGCGCGTGTGAGTGACTGCGTGTGTGCGTGTGTGTGTGCGCGTGTGTGTGTGACTGTGTGTGAGTGTGCGTGTGAGTGTGTGTGTGACTGTGTGAGTGTGCGTGTGAGTGTGCATGTGAGTGTGTGTGTGTGTGTGAGTGCTTGGCCCCAAATGTTACTCCTGAGACAGCCCCGCAGCTCAGCAGTGCTTCTCCCTGCAGTTCGCACCTCGCAGGCAGCAGGGTGGGTCTGAGCTCCCCGGCTGTGACGAACGTGATGCCTCCCCCTCTGAGCCACCTGGTTCCCCATCCGTGCTCTGGGACAAGTTCTTGGCTCACCACCTAAAAGGGTGAATCGAGAGTCCTCTCCTGAGAATCCCGGCTTCTCTTCCTTTAACAGTTTCTTGACCAAAACTCATGAAGCACTGTCCTTAGGCAAGTGGGTCTCCACCTTCCTAATGTTGTGGCCCTGTAATACAGTTCCACAGGTTGAGACCCGCTGCCATAGGCTATAATGACTCTTCCCCCAGGCACCCTGACAGTCCAGCACCACTGCAAAGTTCATGCCTGAAGCCCACATCCTCTCTGAAGCCTCAATTCTGGGATTGTCCAAAAGATGGAAGCCCCACTTCAGTGACCATCAGCGGGCCCCAGGAAGCGTTTCTTCTAGAAGACCCTATCACGGGCCACAAGGATCTTGGGGGGACAGAAGGACAGACCAGGCCGACCTGCTGGCCACTTCTCTTTGCTGCCTGGTCCCCCTGGCCAGGTCACTGTGCACCCCAGGGGCTACCTATGCTCAGCCGTTTCCTCCCGGGCCAAGTCCTGAGCTTTTCATTGGTTGAGACCCGACATATGGGGAGTGATGTGGTGACTGGGTCCTGACTTTCACCTGGGTTTGTAGAGAATGTGTCGTCTTCATTTTCCTCCACGTGGCTGAGCAGGTTGATTCTGTCACCTGTGACCTTATCCCCAGGCTCTCTGTGCAAGGTGGGGGAGGGTTGGTTTGTTCTGAACTCAGCTCTTTCTCTGTGAAGTCTGTGACCTGCCCCCAGGAAGCAGCCGTTTCTCTGTTCTTGCTGACATTTGACATCAGTAGTTCTGAGTCATACCCCAGATATAATGATGAAATCTCTGTCTTTTTGTTTGCTTTTTAAAAAATGACTAATTCAGCTATGTAACCTTTTAAAGTAAGTATCACATGCTTTTCAGAAAGTAAATTCTGAGAAAGGAAGAAAGGTGAGCACAAGTGAGAACATTTTAAAGTGGAAACAAGAGGCCAGGAAGGGCCAGCCTCTCACAGTCAGGGAAACTGAGGCAGCACCCCACCACCCACCCACTTGCTGGGCTAGCCCTGGGTCTTGCGGGCCAGTGGCCAATGTCCTTTCTGCCACTCTACCAACCTCCCTCCCCCCAAAATTTATCATCTCTGATTCTGCTCAGAGAGAGCAACTTTTAGAAGAAAAAGCAACAAGTAAAAACTTTAAGGAGGTAGCTGAGGCCACATGTACACACGCCCATTACAGCCATCCAGGAGAGCTGGCCACAGGGGGGAGAGTCACAAGGACACAGGAGTGAGCACGGGCAAGCTGGACAGACTAGACAGGGCCTGAATGACAGGGGGACAGAGACAGAAGTGGAGACACAAGACAGAGAGTGAGGAAGACAGAGGGAGAGACAGAGAGAGAGAGACAGAGAGAGAGAGAGGGAGAGAGAGAGGGAGAGATGGAGAGAGAGAGATGGAGAGAAAGAGAGGGAGAGAGAGACAGAGAGACAGACAGAGATGGAGAGAGACAGAGAGAGACAGAGAGACAGAGAGAGAGAGAGACAGAGAGACGGAGAGAGACAGAGAGACAGACAGAGAGATGGGAAACAGAGAAACATTAACAAAGAGATGGAGAGGGGACACAGAGACACAGAATGAGACAGAGACGGAGAGACAGAGAGACAGAGAGAGAGAGACAGGGAGAGACGGAGAGAGAGAGAGAGACAGAGAGAGAGCAGCCTCTCACTCTCCCGCTTTCTTTGCAGTGAAATTCTTTGCTCACTTTCAGACCTAGAGATGAGGGCACGGCAGGCAGACAGACCCGCCGGGCAGGCCCTGGGCTCGCTGGCCCCGCAGCCTGTCAGGGTGAGTCCGTCTGCCCCGTCCCCCATAGCTGCTCAGCAAACCTCCACACACAGATGCCCTCCCTGCCCTGAACCCCACAGACAGGAGCCCCCACCACCCCAGGATCCTGCTCAGGCCCTGGGGACTCTGCTGCAAGACAGAGGCCGTGGCCCCCAGGACCACCCCCGGGGGCTCCGCCCTGCCCGGCTCTCCCAGTCCCCGGGAGGAGCCCGTCTTGCCTGCAGCTGGCAGAGGCCCCGCTCTGACCGCCGCCCTGGGCAGGATGACCAGAGTCACCCAGGCCTGGTAGGCCCAGTGGAGTGGAAATGAACGGCAGGCTCGGAAGGAGAACAAGGCAGAGCTCACAGAGAACCTGGCCCAGCCGCTCCACCCGTGACTTCTAGAATCAGAATTGGTCAGACAACTTCAAAAAGAAAACAAACAAAAAAAAGTGACAGAAATATGGGGGAAAGGAATGACGGCAATCTAAACGGGGCCATGAATTTGAAAAATTGCCTTCAGATTTTTGGATACAAAGAAATATGAATAGAGTTAAGAACGGTTTCTAACCATTTCACCTGAGGCCTCAGTGAATCTACTAGGCAGCGCCTGTGGCTCAGTGAGTAAGGCGCCAGCCCCATATACCGAGGGTGGCGGGTTCAAACCCGGCCCTGGCCAAACTGCAACAAAAAATAGTGGGGCGTTGTGACGGGCACCTGTAGTCCCAGCTGCTCAGGAGGCTGAGGCAAGAGAATCACCTAAGCCCAAGAGCTGGAGGTTGCTGTGAGCGGAGATGCCATAGCACGCTACCGAGGGTGACAAAATGAGACTCTTGTCTCTAAAAATAAAAAAATAAAAAAAAGAGTCTACTAAGAACGTATCTAAGAACAATGTATCTACCGACAATATCTCTAATAAGAATGTATCTACTAAGAACATATCCAAGAACAACGTATCTACTAAGAATGTACCTAAAAGCAGCTCGTGTGCCAATAAGGATCTAGTAAGAATGTATCGAGGCTGGGCTTGGAACTCATACCCGGCATCCCAGCACTCTGGGAAGCCAAGGCAGGTGGACTGCTTGAGCTCAGGACTTCAAGATAAGTCTGAGCAAAAGCAAGACCCCATCTCTACTAAAATTAGAAAAATTAGCCTGGTGGCACACACCTATCGTCTCAGCTACTCAGGAGGCTGACACAAGAGGATTGCTTGAGCCCAGGAGTTTAAGGTTTCTGTGAGCTAAGACACCAGGGCACTCTTCCCAGGGCACAAAGTGAGACTTTGTCTCAAAAAAAAAAAAAGGATCTAAAAAAAATGGAGATTGGTCACTTATCTTCCCCAACTCATCTTTGCATAAAGCTTGTGTGAAGACTATTGGGAAGCCTCGATAGGAAAAATAACGCTGAAAGCCTGTGAAATCATGTTTTGATTTGCTGCATTTATTATTCTTTTGGGCTAAAATCCATCATAAAAATGGCATGTCTGAGAACTCCAGTCTTTGGAGAATAGTGAAATATAATATTGATTTGGCAAATAAGATAAGTTAAACCATCGATTTAAATAGAACCTACCCATGACAGCCCAGACCCTATGGACAGCCCCACCTCACATTCCTCTCCATATTTTGGTTATTTTAAAACCTAAACTCTACCACAATAACTTAACGCTTTGTCTCACAGTTGGGTAGTAATACTGGACTTAACTTGCATATCCCAGACTTCTAAATAAAGTCATAAGAAACAGCAAGTAAAAATGTCCCTGTTTTTTAATTTCCTAATTTAGCACTTTGCATCATAAGCCAAACCTTTAAAACTGGAAATTCAAACTCATATGAAGTGGCAGGTCCTTAGGCTATTTTTAAAGTCAGTGTGGCAGAAACTCTGCTGGTGGTGGCAACCCCAAACCCACCTTCAGACCCCCCTAAGGACAGCGCTCAGCTCCTCTGGAGCTCCCTCCTGTGGTTGATTCCATAATGCCGGGAACAGCACCTTCCAGAAAAGGAAGAGGGCTTCCTCCCCGCCCCGCTGCTTGCTTACACCTGGGTGTTTTGAGTGTGGTATAAAAGGGGGGAGAGGTGCCAAGAGACAAAAAAAGAATTTGTGACTCCACCTGGATTATATCTCTGAATACAAAAAAAGATCTATCTTTGGCAACTCCCTCCAAAAGATAAATCTTTTAAGAATGAACTGGTTAGCATAAGCCCCTATCTGTGCATCCAGCAAAGAGTGAAGTTAACGAACATGTATGTTCAGGTTGGAGCTATTGCTCACTCTCTATGCCCTGAGGTGTTGACAAAAATCTAATGTGCATGTACCCAGGAGAAACACACATACACATAGCTACTCGGCAGGAATGGTCGGAGGACAAATGAGATACTGTCTGTGAAAGCATGGAAAGCTGTCCCTGTCATATTTTAGGAAAGAAAGGTACAGGGTGCAAAGACAGATTATTATTATTACCGTGGATGCCCAGGTCTCTGCATCCACAGTAGCAGATGCAGCCGACCTCTTACTTAGAAGAACACGTCCATGTTTCCAGAAAATAGCCTGTGCTTGTGGTGGAATGGGGGATAAAGCAGATAGTTATGAGTATCTAGAGCTGGTTGAACAACCTTGTTCATAAGGTGTCAGTTATTGGACTAGTGTAAGATTGTAGAGTAACATTTCCAGGCACACACTCCAGAGTCCAATTTAGGACTTTATTGACGATTTTTGAATCATTAACTATGAGTAGGGGGAGCTGTAGGCAGGAGAAGCAGAGGTCTCCAGGTCTCCGCGGGAGGAATCAACCCAGCAAACGGAAATGAATCCTCCCTCCCCTCCCAGTGGTGAGTCCTGGCCAAGCCCGGCCCTCGGGTGCACTAACGCTGATACATTTACAGGAAGAAACAGGAATACTCAACACATTGGCATCAACTACAGGGGACATTTCCAGCTTAGGGTAATAGAATCAAGATGAAAATCTAGTCTTAATAGGAATAATACATAAAGTACCTTGTACAGGTTCAAAATATTTTTTAAAAACCTGCTGGTAGAGGCTCGGCACCTGTGGCTCAACGGGCTAAGGCGCCAGCCACGTACACCTGAGCTGGCGGGTTCGAATCCAGCCTGGGCCCGCCAAACAACAATGATGGCTGCAACCAAAAAATGGCCGGGCGTTGTAGCAGGCGCCTGTAGTCCCAGCTACTTGGGAGGCGGAGGCAAGAGACTCGCTAGAGCCCAGGAATTGGGGGTTGCTGTGAGCTGTGATGCCATAGCACTCTGTCCAGGGTGACAGCTTGAGGCTCTGTCTCAAAAAAAAAAAAAAAAAAAAAACCTGCTGGTAGAGACTGGTCTAACAGAGTCTCCAATTTGGTGAGTCACTTAGAAACACTAGCCAGCCGCAAACTAGTGCCATTGTGAAAGGTTATTTTCTGTATCTAGTGGCCAATTGCTTGTGAAATGTTGTGTCTGGTATTAAGGGCTACATGCTGAAAAGGATGTGGACCGGCCAGAGCCTGGAGGACTCAGGTTGAGAAAAGTGCCCTCAGGCTCTGAGATGACTCCTGCGGACAGAAGGTCACTTCAGTGACACACCTGACTTCAGTGGTGACCCGACTTTAGTGGTGACACGGATGGCAGTACTTGTCCCACCCAGTGGCGGGGTGACCATGGCACTGTCTGTTTTTGCTTTCAGCAGCCATTTCACTGTGGAGACCATGACAATCCTTCTTAAAATGGGTAAATTAACATACTTAATTTGATTGTTCCCTGACAACAAAGTACAGTAGGAAAGCCGGCCACCCTGAAGTCAGCACAGCAGAGAGCCCAGGGCAGCTCCTCACTCAGGGGGCAGCGCCTGGAGCCTCCCTGCCCAGAGCTGGCTGTGAACTTTCAAACTGCCGTTTCCAGACAGCCCTGGGCCTTCACCCACCATAGAAGGGGGTGACACTAGCCTTTCCTCAAGGGACGATTTTTTAAATTAATTTTAATTATACTGGATTTTTCCAAATTCTCGATGACACAGGCCCCACATTCTATTTTGGAATGAATGAACATGGAGCTGAAAACAAAAACATGCACACTAAATTGTACACAATTATTTTCATTCAAATCTCTAAAATTATTTTTAAAATATAAGCATATACGTCATTTTCTTTATCATTTTGAAATTTCTGCCTCATATATAAGAGTAATTCTTCCTTATAAATACAACTGACTATATCTTAGGAAGCCTTTGTACTGCAATTTGATTTCTAATGTAAGGAAGAATAGAATTGTGATAATCTAAATGTGATGGAAGCTTGTGACTCTGTGATATTACTTTGGACAGACAGTGGGTCCTCCATGAGTTGACCACCTAATGGACTGTAACCAGCCAACTTGCCGAGGCAGCAGCATGAGGACCAGGTGCTGTGCTGGCAGGCAGAGGATGCATGTCCAGTTTATGAAAATTAGGTCCACTGAAGGAAGCAGGCAGTGTAGGGAGGTGCCAGCTATGGAGAGTCTACTCTGTATATTTTCTTAATGTTATAAAAAACGGTGGCATAGGAAAAAAAAGAGAAAGCATTTGAATAAAAATCATGCGAAGAGAAAAACCATTACATAAACCAACCCAATGGAACGCGGTAAGCAGAAGCCAAGAGGAAAAGGCAAGTCTGTCTTCTGGAGATGAGCCCAAAAGGTGGTTAGATGTGAGCAAAGAAAAAAGATAATTAGAGATTAAAAATTGAACATTGGGGTTAGGTTTTCAGTTGCTTATGAGAGCTACGATAATCAGCACAATCACAGCATAATAAAATCATGAACTTGGAAAAGATTTGTTGAAATTTTTTGCCAAACACAGAGACTCCTCTAAGGTAATATAAACCTTACTGCCCTGAGTTATAAAAGTACCTTTGGAAGTTAGAATTTCCAGCCTACTCCCTCCAATATGTAGCTTGCCATCATGTCTCAAAGTGCTGCAAATACATTCATTAGTCCTTTAAACTTTTCCTTAAACATAAATATGAACCAAGGAGTCATCGTGCTGATCACCAGAGACACGAGCATGACGTCCCAGTGAGGACGGTGGCTGGCAGGGCTTCCATGAGGCTCCGTGGAGGGGCCCAGGCCTTCTCTGCTGCTCCTGAGGCCAGAGAGGTGAGGAGGAAGCCCCGCAGCCCGGTTCCCACCAGGGGCTTTCCTAGTCCAGCTCCAGGCGGCTTTCATGGGACAGAACCCCAAAGAGCTTCTTCCGTGGGACAGGGGTATTTTTCTCTTTCACAACTCAGCCCTCAATATCATTAATTCTTCTTATCCTTACTCAAGAATATTTGAATGCCTCAGTCTGGTCTAGGGAAGGATGACCATCATCTTTTGTCCATGATGGACTGATATATGGGATGGACCTGACCAGGCAGGAAAAGTCCTAAGAAGTCAGGCACCATCTCTAATCCCCAGAAGGAAATTGGCTCCCGATGGCTGCACCTGCTTGGTACAGAGAGAGGATTCATTTGTTTCTAAAGCCTTGATTACTGAACACAGTAAAAGATAAAAAAAAAAAAAACCCACATACACTAAGGCAAGTTCAACTCTTACACTATAGAATTTTTTTTTTTTTTTTTTGCCAAGTAGTGGATGAATCTGTTATTTAGAAGTAACCACAATAAGACAGGCTCAGAACACCAGGAGTGAGCTGGACCTAGTGAAGTGTCCAACAGTGAAGCATTCTGGACCCTGGATCAGATGTGTGCATGTTGCTCTGTTTACCTACAACTCTTCAAGCTTCCTGAAACTTTGTCGTTACTGTAAGACTCTGCTGGCAACCGCAAATGTTAATAGTTTGCCTACTCCCTTCCCCACAAACTCTGCCCTGTACTTGTGGCTTGGTAAGGCATTAGTAAGACCATCCTGGGATAGGATAACCACAGGGGCCCTCTCCCCAGAGCAGCTCAGCCCAGGACAGGGCCTCTGAGGAGGGGACCCAAAAAACACTTTTGGCAGAAGAATGTGAGGAACAGAAACTAAGAAACAAACCCCTTACAGAATCTCGGCTAATGCTGCATAGAAATAGCAACATTGACAGTCAGTATACTGGCAACAAGAGAAGCAAAGGGAGTTCCTTATAATTGGGGCAGAAAGAGAAAGAACAGGTGACAGGGACAAGAAGAAAGTGAGGCAAGAAAAGATACACACTGGAGGGGACAGAGCAGGACACCTGCTCTGCTGACCAGCGCCTGCCCTTCAGTGGCATTTAAATCGGTGGCTTTGCCCTGTGCTGTGCATAATAAAAATCTACACATAACGATGGCTCATCACAAAGAAGTCACCCTCAAACCGTCACACGAGAATATCATCCTCAGACCGTCACACAAGAATATCTATTATTTTCACTTGTAATTATTTAGCCCATATGAAATTAGGAGTAAAGAAACAATTTACATTCTGACATCTTTCCTTTTTGTGGGCTACAGTTAAATGTTCCATATATGACCTGTTACTCACACTTTGAAGGAACACAGTGACTAGTGGTGGAATCTTGTTCCATTCCTCAATATCATCAACTGGGGAAGCATAAAGGTGATAGTTCTAATCGTCTATGAATAAACTCAGGCAAAAAAGAAAACTATTTCTTAATTTTTTTTAACTTCAAAGTCCTGCTAGAAACTTATTACCATAAGCTAGTGTCTTGCACATGTGAAATGGTGCATTGTTTAATTAAAAAATATACAAATATTACAACTGAGCACCGACTTAGTGTCCCACAACCCCAGATTGTCACCAACGCTTGTTTTCATGGGGAACGGCGTAGAACTTGGGTCTGTTCTGAGCCCTGGCACCGACTGTACACCCCTGTTCACTCACTGCATGACTTGTTAGGGCTTGAAGTTTCTCATGGTTTTATTTATAGTCTTGATTTCACATCAAATTAGTGACTCTTCCAAATGTTGGGGTTTTCAGCGCCGTGTGAATGGGTTTCCAAGTGGAAAATTTCAGTCTGTGCTTACTGCCCTCCAGAACCAGATGGGGGCCCATCTTCTCCTGATGAGTGACTGGGCCTCCCCTGGGTGTCACATGCACTCAACACTCTTGAGTTGAAGAAAAAGGGGAAAACACAGTAACTCCCTGAGTATCCAACACTGTGTAGGAACAACATCAAATGGAGAAGCACGCACTCCATACCACGGCTGCTTTAGAAGTGAAAGAGCATTTTCACTTTTGATGTTTTAGCAAGATCAGTTATTAGATCTTGTCAGGGACTTGCCAATGATGAAATTTTTAAAAAAAGTTTATATGTGTCACGCCTGTAATCCCAGCACTCTGGGAGGCCAAGGCAGGTGGATCACCTGAGCTCATGAGTTCAAGACCAGCCTGAGCTAAAGTGAGACCTCATCTATAAAAACAGCTGGGCGGTGCCTGTGGCTCAAAGAAGTAAGGTGCAGGCCCCATATGCCAGAGGTGGCGGGTTCAAACCCAGCCCTGGCCAAAAACTGCAAAAAAAAAAAAAAAAATAGCTGGGCATTGTGGGGGGCACCAATAATCCCAGCTACTCGGGAGGCTGAGACAAGAGAATCACTTGAGCCCAAGAGTTAGAGGTTGCTGTGAGCTGTGACGTCATAGCACTCTACTAAGGGCAACATAGCGAGACACTGTCTCAAAAAGTTTATATGTGGATAAATATTGTTCTCTTTATAGAGAACACACAACCAGGGGGTGGAAAATAACCACTTTGAGGCCTTGTTACGCATTCTCCAGGCCAGCAGCAGACCACCCCTGTGTGCCAGACCCTGAGTGAAAGGTGATGGTTCAGAATGGACATCAGCTATGCTCTGAGGTAAGAAAAGGCCACACAGAACTGAAAGTTCCTCAGATGACATAAAGGTGGTGCAGAGAATGTCCCCTGAAGAAAGAAACACAATTGCAGGTTGAACTTAGAAGTGTCTGGACAGCTTTGTATCTAAGGCTGTCTGAGCGCCTTTCAAAACCTCGGCTTCCCCGGCCCTGAATGTGGAGAAGCCAATGCCTTTGCTGAAGTCTTGACGTGGACGTAGGAAATCAGTGCTGGCACCAAGAGAAGGAATGAGTTCAGCGTTCTAGGTACAGACAAAACACCACTCAGTCACTTCTGAAATCAGCCGATGGGCTCTGACCCCAAACTCCAGGTACTGTTGTTCCTCATTGCTCCTGAAGTGACATCCAGCAATGGGCTCCCGGGCTGGGACATCAGACTTCACACGAACACATCTACGAACAACTTGGAAGGCTGCGATCTGTCCATTTTCTCTTTGAAAACCATAATTAGCCACCCACACAATTTATGCTAGAAATTGCTGCCTGTCTCAGTCATTTGCAAGAGTTAAAGGAACATGGCCTTGGAATGTTCCCACTTCTTAAAGGACAAAGTAGACTTGAATCCAAATTAGCACATATTAGCCCCACTTAAGAAGGCCAGCTGGTGACTAGAAGTGACACCAGGGTCTGGGCGATGACCAGGAGGTGATGCAACGCCATCAGAAAGTCCCATGGAAAGACACCAAGGCCCTCATAGCGCCATTTATAAAGAATGACTTTTTCCCCCCTAGGGAGAGAAAAAAGGTAACCACCAAGCAAAGAAGCTTCTCTCAGTGGTCAACAACAGTCTGGGGGGTCATGCCAATGGCACACCCTGCAACACTGTGCTCACACCCCACACACATTCTTCATGAAAAGAAAAGACACAGGGCCCTGAGAAGCCCGGTGTGCCCCCAAAGAAGCCGAGGAGTGTCTCTATTTCTAGACTGGAAGAAATGGATGAAACAGGAGGATGCAGAGAATCTTATTTTTCTCATTTGCCTGGTAAGTCTTCATGACTTACCTCAACTGAGCTCAGTCACCAAGAGCCCAGGCGGGCATTTTGAGTACCCAAGAAAGAAAACCCAACTAAAACCAATCCAAAATACACCTGAATAACACTGTGCAAATTGATAATTACAGCATTTACGACTCTCTCATCTAGACCAATGGCAGGGCTGCCGTCAAAACTGAAGCTAATTTATAGCTTTCATATGAAGGCTATAACCCAATTATAGCATAAGAATATGGGGAAAGTGGCAAGGAGGGGAGGGGAGAGGATGGGTGGAGGGAGGGTAAATGGTGGGGCCACACCTATGGTGCATCTTAGATGGGTTCATGCGAAATTTCCTAAATGCAGAATACAAATGTCTTCATACAATAACTAAGAAAATGACATGATGGCTATGTCAAACAGTTTGATGAAAACGTTTCAGATTGTATATGAAACCAGCACATTGTACCCCTTGATTGCACTAATGTACTCAGCTATGATTCAACAAT
>CAUYRH010019054.1:0-56734 GCA_963574655.1 Perodicticus potto
AATTTATTGATCCATTCATGGGTCAATGGGCACTTGGGCACTCCCACAAATAATTTTTGATATTATCTTCTATGATATAATTTTTAATTAAGCTACATAACTATCTACAACATTCAGACAGATGTAGAAAGTATTCTTTAATATCAACCAAATTCAGAAATAATTATTGTAAAAAATTTAAAACTGGATACTTGGTGATTAACTTGGAAATTTTCTTTAAATTATTTAAAGTAAAATAACATTAAATTGTGACTATTTTACAAAGAGTTGATCAATAGGTAGAGAGTATTTTGTAAATATTTTATAAAATTTTGTAATGAGGCTTGCTACCTGTGGCTCAACAGGCTAAGGCGCCAGTCCCATACACCTGAGCTGGCGGGTTTGAATCCAGCCCGGGCCTGCCAAACAATAATGATGGCTGCAACCAAAAAATGGCCAGGCGTTGTGGCGGGCACCTGTAGTCCCAGCTACTTGGGAGGCAGAGGCAAGAGACTCGCTTGAGCCCAGGAATTGGAGGTTGCTGTGTGCTGTGATGCCACAGCACTCTATCCTGGGTGACAGCTTGAGGCTCTGTCTCAAAAAAAAAAAAAAAATTTTGTAATGAACATTTTTGTAAATAAAGGTACACTTAGCTACAATTTCACATTTTCCCTCTGGATGACAATTTTATGGACAACTTTTAGGACATCATGTAGACCAGCAGTTCTTAACCTGAGGGTCATGACCCACAAGAACCGTAATAAACAGCTGGGGCATTAGGAAGGTAGAGAACCACTGATGTAGACTAATGTTGCTGGAACCTATTCATGGTTGGGCTCCTTGAAATAGAGACAGATAATATATTTTGAAAATTGCATGAAATCAATCCACCAATAACCAAATTAAGGCTTTGAAGAAGAAGAGAACTCTCTACAAGATTCAAATCAATTTCATGAATGATTCAATAAAGCTGGGTTTCAGTTATCCAAAACCACCTGCCAGACTGGAAAACATGTTAATATTATTGTATAGAAATATGACCAAGAGAAATGAGGGTCTATTAATTTTGTTTGTTTTTAAGGGAAGTGCTAACTAAGTTTTTTCACTTGCTTCCCACTTTTGTAGTTGAAAAAAAAAAGTAGGAAGGATACAAGTCACCTCTTTTGGGTAAGTTACAAGAGGGAATTTTACATCATACTTTTTTTTTTAGAAACAGAGTCTCAACTTTATCACCCTTGGTAGAGTGCCGTGGCATCACAGTTATTAACAGTGGCTGTCACATAGTGAAGTACAAATTTAGGATTTTGTAATTAGGGAACTGGGCATCCAAATGAGTTTTGATTAAGTTAAAATTTAGGGTGTGTTGACCAAGTGACCAAGATAAATGTGTTTTCTATGTCTGCGAAAGCAACCAAAACAAAACAAACAAAAAAAAAACCCTACACAATCTCAAGACTTATGTTTATGACCATTTGGAAAAGTATTGTCTGTTGATTTTGAGCACTATCTCTTTCCTTCAAGATCTTCCCTATACCCCTTAATTTGAAGCCTGAAAACTACATTTCCCACATGCCTTTACTGCAGAATTTAAGTTTAATTCAAACTACTGGATTAGTCATGAGAGCTCTGAATGGCCAAAATGAAGACTTTTTTTTGCTCTGGAGGCAAGAGATGAGGTGTTGTATAGGCTATAGGCTATAGGCATAAAGTTTGCAGCATCTACTGGGCAAGTGCCTGGTAACCACCTGCTGCAGTGTCATGGGCAAGTCAGAGTTTCAAGGACACCTTCCTTAATTCCATACTCCCTGAATTTCTGAAAGTCAGCAATGGCATTCTCTGACCTTTATTTTTCCAGTACTGTGAATGCTTTTTTAAAACGATGAAGATTTAAATCTCCATATCTATTAAATTTCTTCCTACTAAAATAAGCAAAGTGGTTTTTCATTTTTCTGCCAAAGTGTGACGGATAGAACATTTCAATAATAAGATCATTCAGTAGAAATTTTGGTCCGCCTGTAGCGTATGTACCTTAAGTTTTATATACAAATCAAATATCTTTCATAACATTGTTTCCTGTACTGACCATTGACAAGAAGCATGAACAGTGGCACTGCTCTAGCAGTTCCATAACAAAATTTTTCCATGGACGTATTGGAAAAGTATATTCCATGTGAAAACAAAATATCATTATAAAAATTATCAGGTATAATTATCTATATTCTTTTACTATTTCAAATAATTATCTGGTGTAATTGCCTGGATTATCTGCATTCTTTAGGCTGAGGGGAACAAAGAGAAGAAACTAAACCTAGACCCTGTAGTTTCTCTTTAGCTCTAAGTCAAGATCATTTTAGAAAAATTTTCCATAGCAGAAAACTAGAGGCCAAAAAATTATTTAATGAGGAAAAAATTCTGCCATGGAATAAGCATCTAAATGGCCAACTTCTCCATTTAAGTAAGTATTTACCATAATAAAGAACACAGAGGTTTTGTTTAAAAAAGTAGGAGTAATTTTCACTAGTGCCTTGATTGACACCTCACTGATATTTCATGAAAGACAAATATAAAAGAAATGTTTAATACTTCTAACTCCGACCAGCAAATTTTGTTGCAGGGAACAATTCTTTTTTTACACTATACATATTTTAGGTGACACATTTCATTCAAAATAATAGTTTTATTGAACCTCCCGGGAGGAAAAGTACATTGTTAAAACTTACATTATCTGCATTATTGAATGAAATATTTGCAAAGAGAAAAATTGGTGTCCTTTTGAAGTGACTAAAATGTTATGAAGTGAAATGATTTGAGGAGTAGGAACGCAAAGACCACTCTTTTGATCTTTAATCTATAAATTAGGTGATGGGCTGAATTCCCAAACTTCCATGGACAAAAAAGTATCAGAGAATTTTAATTGTAATTTAATGTTTACCTGGTAGTGATATGCAGGTTGTTGATAAACAGGCTGAGCTACCATCACAGGGGAGCTAGATATAGAACGTGACTACGTAAGAGGAGATAAAAACAGAAAATTTATTTTAGGCAAAAATATTTCAAAATCATACATAATAAAATTTATCTCTAATTTATTATCTAAACCCAGTAAACTATGGTTTTGATTAGAAATGTTATTTTCTACCTTTTATTAATATTATTGCCAACTCTATTTATTAAAGTCATCATAGTATTTCCAAAAAAACAAAAACCAAACAAAAAAAATCCATGGGCACGCATTAGCACCCATTTACCATTACCATCGCTACTCTCTGACATAAGCATGGCATGTGTGACGTGCTGACTTTTATTATTGCTCACGTGACTACAAAACATTAATGAGAGACATAAAGGTAATCAACCAAACAACCTGAACACGAATGAATGCAAAACCATGCCATGTTCCTGGGTGGAAAGATAATATTCTAACTTGCCAATTCACTTCAAATTAGTGTCTGCATTCCCTATAATGTCAATGTAAGAGAGACATCCGTTTGTCTTTAAACTTTCAAAATTATAAAATTCATTTGGAAAAATAAGGAAAACATAGCCAAAAGATTTTGGAAAAGATGTGTTCACCCCAGATTAGATGTTATCAGACTGGGAAAACTGTTGTGGGGAGTGGGGTGGCATGACAAGCCTGGCTTTTATAAATCATGCTCCATTCATGAAAGGGAATACTCTGTAGACACAAAAAATGAGATTCATGTATCTCTCAGAAAAATGTTGGTGATATGTTCTGAATGGGGAGTAAAACCTTGCAGACCAATGTGTTTCACATGATTATGTTCATATAAAAACTGTGCATGCATTTATTGGCATTTAAGCAAATGTCTGTATAAGCCTAGAAAAACCTGACAACACAACAGACTGCTGAAGTGACCCTATCTAAGACACATGGGAGCCAAAGGAGACACTTGCATCCTTTTTTCTGTGTGTGTGTGTGTGCATGTGTGTGCTATGTGGTTTCCAGTGCACACACATACTATTCAGAGTGATGATCTTGTGGGCAACTCAACTTTTTTGCATTTTCAGTATTATTCAAATTAAAATGCAAAGAAATCTGTCATGTACTACTACTTTCTGTTGATGAATACAGATATACACGTATGCATATACTTTATATGTATATATAAAGTCATGTTTATAAATACCAAAGAAAGAAACTTTGGTATTTATAAACATAACTTCTGTCTTTTGAGAATGAATCCTTTTTAATTTTGGTCTTGTGTGGATAACCTAGAGAGCAGATTCAGAGATACCTGGATTGCTTTGCACGATTTGCTATGATTTGGATGTGGTTTGTCTCTGACAAAATTCATGTTGGATTTTGCCCACATAACATCATTGGGAGGCTGGAAGACCCTTCAGAGGTGTTTTGGTCATGCGGGATCCACCCCTCATGAAGGGGACCATGCAGTCTTGCTCTCAAGGGACCAGATTAGCAACCAAGACAGCAGGTTGTTATGAAGCCAGGCCCCTTCTCCTGTGTGGTATCTTCGCACAGACTCATGTCCCCTTCTGCTTTCTACTTTCAGGAGATAAGCATGTGAGAAGCAAGTATCGCTGTGGGCAGGAGCTACAGAAAGAACGATTTAAGAGCTGGTCCCCATAAGAAAGAAAGTCTGCTATAATCCATGTGTTGAAGATTAGATCATACTCTGAGACTCACCTCCACCCTAGTGGTTGATCAGTAAGCAGTAACATGTAACTGAAATAGAGGTCCTGGGACAGCCCAGCCTTCACCATAGTGGCTTCCTTTATTTGGAAAAGAATACTAGATCATAAACACTATTCTCTCTTGTCGTCAGGTTCAAGATGGGGAAAGGAGCTGTTTAATACCATTTCTTTTCTTCTTCCTCTCTTACTCTGATTTTTAATCCACTCTATGCAATAAATAGATCTTACTCTTTTCTACACGCTCGGGTCAAGACATGGTTGATTCTATTAAACAAAATGGATTGGCTAAGGAAAAGTGAAATTTCATTTTCACTTAGAATTTAAGTGAGTCTTAAATGCCTCACTAAAACAAAGACCTTGCTCTTAAGTTCTTTTAGATATGAAATGTATAAAGCAGTTGTAGTACTTGGAATACAGCATACTCAATAGATTGCAGTTATTAACTAGTAATAATACATTATTACAAAATTTCAAAATACACTGAAATCAAGAAATGTGAAATCTGCACAGATGGAAATAAATGAAGCCCTCCCAGCAGCACTGACAAGCCCAGCAGTTTGAATCTTGGAGGAATCAGAAATGATTCTGTCAGGCTGGGCCCAGTTGCTCATGCCTGTAATGCTAGCACTCTGGGAGGCGAAGGTGGGTGAATCACTTGAGCTCAGGAGTTTGAGATCAGCCTGAGCAAGAGCAAGACCCAGTATCTACTAAAAATACAAACACTAGCTGAGCATTGTGGCAGGTGCCTGTATTCCCAGCTTCTCAGGAGGCAGAGGCAAGAGGATTGCTGGAGCCCATAGTTTGGGCTGCTATGAGGTATGATGCCACAGCACTCTACTCAGGGCTACAGAATGAGACTCTGTCTTTAAAAAAAAAAGAAAAAGATGCTGTTGACTGTGTTTCTTGGAGGTGAAATAATGGAGCATAACACAATCTGTCTTAAAACTTTCATAGTGACCTACATGATGGCCTGAGATTATTCTAATTAGTGGGTAGTAGCTAACCATTACAAATGAATAAACTATCCACCACTCATAAGAACATGGCTCAACTTCTATCTTCTTGTATGTGTTACATCACATACTCATGTCTATGTCAATCTGGGCAAAGGGAATGTACCCACCTTGATTGCCTTAGACAATGGGCCTCCTGAGCCAGGGGCTAAGTGGTTCTTAAAGTGACTAAATGTAAGTGAATTTCTGAATTCAGAGTTTTGTGAGAAGGAGGAAAGAAAGAATGGCTATTGGACAAGCAACAGTCAGTGTCTGTTCCAGTCAAGCATCCCCACCTCTTTGTCACTTCTGAGGAAATCCCATAACCATATGGTTCTAAATTTAGTAGATGTGTGATGAAGTGAGCATTAGGAGTTTCCATATGGAAGTGTTTTTCCTTCTACATACCCCATGCTCTTTTATACTTGCAGACTTTTATCCATGCAGCTGCTTTTGCTCGTCATTCCTGTATGTCTCTCATCTAAGTCAGCCTTCAGGATTTAGCCAGAGTGTCCTTTATTTGTTTATTCCATCTGTATCTGACAAATATGTATTGTCTATTACACAGGGTGGCCATGAAGTTACAACTATTTAAATAGCACATGAACTTTGTGGCCACCCTGTATGTCAGGCATATAGAGACACAACATTTAATGGAAAAGATAAATCATAAATCATCATAAATCAATAACTAAAATGCATTATAGTTAATGTTGACAACATCTGAGGCCTGAGTCACTAACTCTATCTGAGACAGGAGGGGAAACTTAGGTTGGATAGGGTGGCTCATGCCTACAACCCTAACATTATGGGAGGCTGAAGTGGGAGGATCACTTGAGCTCAGGTGTTTGAGACCAGCCTAAGGAAAAGATAGACCTCATTTCTACCAAAATTGAAAAATTATCAGACCATCCTTGTGTAAATCAGTAATTCCATCTGCTTGAGAGACTCAGACAAGAAGATCACTCGAGCCCAAGAGTTTGAGGTAGCTGCGAACTAGGCTGTTGCCACCGTACTCTACTCAGGGTGACAGAGTGAGACTCAGCTTCAAAAAAGAAAAAAAGAAAAAAGGATAAACTTGGTGGAGGAGGTAGGATTAAATGGCGCCTGAAAGGATGAGGAGTCCCCAAGGCCGGCAGGAAGAATATAGCCCTGCCGGCACGTACAGAGTTCCGAGAAAGCATGGCTGATGGTTAATTTTATTACCATGTGTCAATTAAACTAACTAAAGGATACCCAGATAGCTGGTAAAATTTTATTTCTGGGTGTGTCTGTGAGAATTTCTTTGGAAAATATTAGCATTTGAATCAGTACAAAGAGTTAAAAAGATCTGCTCTCACCAATGTAAAAGAACATTATACAAATTGTTGTGGGAGTAAAGAGAACAAGCAGGTGGGAAAAGGGCAAATTCTCCTTCTCTTCTTGATCAGGGCCATCCATCTTCTGCCCTGGAATATCAGAGGCCCTGGTTCTTATGCATTTCGATTCTGGAACTTATATCATTCAGATTGGGAATTATGCCATTGGCTCTGCCAGTTCTCAGGCCTTTAGACTAAATAGCTTGCAAAAGCTTATCATGGGACTTTATAACCAAGCCTCCTTTTCACTGTAGCTCATTCTCAAGCAGTTTTTTCAGCCCCTGGTCAGACAGGAAAATATGTACCTGATTTAATGTGGCTCTGGTGATTGCTTCATGCCTAATAGTTACCTAAAAGAGTGCCCATTTATGTAGATTTTTGAGGATGCTGATGGCACAACTCTCACTATGGACTTGAATACCATATAGGGAAGTTCGGTTACAGGTCATTATCCTATATAGTAAGAACAAATAATTTACTATTAATTGTTAAAGTTTTAAGGATTTCAGTAGTGAATACAGTAAAACAAGAGAAAACACAGCAGTATGTATGAATTATGTAATCATTTATTCTTAAATGATAGACAAAGACAGTGGCTAGATGTTAAGGATTATTTTTCAGAAATTTGACCCAGAATGATATATTTTATTTTCTCAAATTAGAAACAGAGAAATTTGCTTACTGAACAGATATAAATATTGCTAGCAATAATTTAGAGTAAAATGTAAGGTGTATTAAATGAAAATTAAATAATCAAATCTCTTCATGAGAAATGAATGGTATACAACAGTATTGTTTCCATGAATAGAGCTTTTTATAAATATACAAATAGAAAGAATAGTGTTATTGTACATTAATATCATAATGCTTAATCAAATATTAAAGAATATAAGTGTATTATTATTTTTATTTTCAACTCTCTACTCTGCTAGCTAAATGTTAAGAATTACTTTTCAAAAAATTCACCCAGAATCATGTACTTGATTTTCTTATGTTTCTCTTTATATTCTCTTTAGATATTCTTTATACTTTGCTACAACTTGGTCATGCCTATTGAATGCAAAGCATTGAGCTAATTTATTGAAATGTCTTGGAATTAAACCTGTAATTCATCAATGGCAACATAAAATGTGGCCTGTATCAAAGTTTACCCCTCACGTATCTGTTAAATGTAAGTTTTATTCTCGGTGAAAAGAGGTGACTGTGGTGTAAGTCCAATGTCTCACTCCTCAAAGTGTGACATTGTCGTCTAGTCGTTTGTACACTCCTACCTGCCCGAGCGAGTGTCTTTACGAAGTAATGTAACAAGAATTGTAATGAGAACTGTTGCTTCAGCTGCTTTGGGGTTGACCTCTGTCTGACGTCAGGTTATCACAAAACTAAACTTTGTAGGAAGATGTGTCCACATATTCATGTATCAGAACTTTTACAGGACTTGAAAGCTTCAGTGATGTAATTTGATTCAGTATTAGAGCGTGATTCCTGTTAGCAAAGAACTCTTTCAGGAGAATGACACTTTAGAACAGTGGAAAACAAACTAGAATATGTTTTCGGTTATATGTTAGCTGCTCAATATCTTCTTCCATCTCCCACAAAAGTCAATCAAAATCTCTGATTCATTTTTTTATTTGTATTGTGAGAAAGTGGATTATGTTCTTACCAATAACCTTTGCATCTAAACTTTCTATGATTTAATAAAGCAAAACAAGAATACACAAAGCACTAAATTTCCCCAAAGATAGCCTTTAGTCACTCCACATACACATATCCACATTTGATGTCACATAGATAACATATAAAATGGGAGGAACGCTTTAGTGCCACTACCATTGTAAATTACAGAAAGTTTGTAAAGAAGCCCAATAGTAAAGCAAATATAAAAGTAATTCTGTGTGAATAATCAAAATAAACAAAAATATAACACATTGAGAATTTAACTTTAATGATATTTCCACACAGGAAAGGGTTTATTCATCCCAGACTCAAAGACCTACATTATTTCTCCAAACTAGGACAAAGCTATCTGGCTTTTCACTGAGGAATCACATTTAAATGCAAATGGAGGCTTTCCCATGCAATCCATAGCAAAGTCAGGGAAAAGCTGAGAGAAGTATATTCATATTTCTTGAACTTTTATCCAGTTCCTTCTACACTCAGTTTTCTTAACAAAAGCACTCTTAAATTTTTTATGTTTGAAAAATAAGGGAGAGAGAAAGAATATCTTTCAGACAGTCTAATAGCCCATTGTTTGGAACTATCAAATTGCCATGTGATAGTCTTGATAAATGAAGTAAAAATAGATCTTGGCTGCTCCTTAGTTTCCAAAATGCAAAAATATCCACCATGTAATTTATCACTGTCTTTAATATACATCCCATATTTTTAAAATTTCGATTTAGTTGCTTCCTTTGCGCACAAAAAGCCTAATTTTATTTCCTCGGTGAAATGGTTTAAATAATTTGAGTGTTTTCTGCTAAGATGTACATCAGAAATCTTTATGTTGCAAACATTAAAAAGATGTTGGAAATAAAATAATCCTGTAACTTAAAGCCAGAATATCTTTTTAGTTTGAATACAGATCGAGTTAAAATTGTTAATTGAGGTTTTGCAGACTATAGCCCAGGACTTTGTCATATGAGACTTTTGATTTTTTTTTTTTTGCTCTGATGTCAGCACATTATGTTAAAAATCCTTCCAAGAATACAATATTTTTCATCATTTGTAGTGTATTAGCAAACATTTGTAACAATTTTAATCATCTCTTATGGATAACGAGCAATGATTAAAATGCATGGAATGACCAGCCACGGCACAGCTGGTTGCCATCTCAGAAAGTCAGTCAAGCAGTTGTTTCATGGACAATATGACACGAACGGTCAAAGGTCAGTTTGTTGACAATCCTGTCATCATATGCTGTGAGCTTAGATTTGGCTTGTCATTTCTAAGACTCTCTCCTGGGAAGTTGTAAGTGAAATCCTTGCTGCTCACAGTGAGAAAGAAAATTGTGTTCTTTGTGTTTAACTTAAGAAAAGGAAGTAATTTGTTTGTGTTCTGAAAAAAGGAAATTATAAACAATAACTGTTTAGGTTATCACATGAAATTCCTATATATGTACACAGACATCACACAGAGTCTTTTCTGGTAGGTGTACTATAGTATGTTATGTCGTGTTATGTTATGTTATGTTATATTTAATTAGTATACTATAAAAGTTATTTTCTTCCTTGCTCTGACTGTCTATTTAGCACTCTTTACCACTATTTATTATTATTATTTTTTATTTCGGGTTAATGTGAGGGTACAAATAGGTTACAATGTTTACTGTTGTTAGGTAGATACCTCTTGTAGCTGTGTCCTGCATCCAAGGGGTGTATCATATACACTAACATTGTACCCATTAAGTGGGAGCACACCGATCCCCCTCCCTCCGTTCATCTCCTCCCTCCCTTGTTCCCCCTCCCACCAACTTGAATTGAATTAAATTTTTCTCTTATATGGGTGTGTATTAGATTGTCTACTGGCTTCATGTTAGTATTGAGTACATTGAATACTTGCTTTTCTATTCTTCTGATACTTTACTAAGAAGAATATACTTCAATTCCATTCTTTTTTCTTATTTTTGCAGGTTTTTGCTGGGGCTGGGTTTGAACCCGCCACCTCTGGCATATGGGGCTGGCACCTTACTCCTTTGAGCCACGGGCGGCGCCCTCAATTCCATTCTTTATCACTATTAACATCCCATCTTACCAGAAAGATGACATTGAGATAAAATACATAAAGATGTTTGATCAAATGCTTAATGCGGATAAGTTATCTTATCTTCATGAAAAAATTTTCATAAGTTTTATATCTCTTTTGGTCTTTTAGTAAAATTATGACTTTTAGTAAAATTATAAGCTGCTCCTGGTGGAAAATACTTGCATTACAGTATATCATACATACTCTTGCACCGTAATGTGCCACTGCAAAAAAAATTTGCAAAATCTGAAACCTACTGCAACAGGCTTTCAAATTATAGCCTTTATTTTGGCACCATGATAAATAAAAGTGAGAAAACAGTCAGGTTGACATTGAGAACAAGGAAAATGCCACAGAACTGAGAGAACATATTAATTCAGGCATAGTAGTAAGACAAAATAATAATTTTTTAGGAGACATTCAGTAGTAACCCCGTATCATCCCAGTTCCTTTAGATAATAGTCATTTCTGCCTTCTGAACTTTTCTCATCGAGAATCCTTTCCTTCCAGAATATAGAAATTCCTCCAAAGTATAATTTATCTTAATATTTAATCTTGATGCCAAGCTGTTCATTGACAAGAATAGTCTTAAAGTCCAAGAATACTTTATTTCAGAAAATCATAAAATACATATCAGGTTGTAATTTCTTCCTCACCACCAATGTTGAAAGTTCTTGAAATTTCAATTAAGGTACATTTCTTATTTCTGCTGAGAAAAGCATAACAAAAATTTGCTTTGCACCTATGTAGAAATAATTGACTATTCTAATTTCATTTGGCTTTGAACTTGTTCTGATGAGGTTATATAAAATAGGCCATCATTTTTAAGGAAGATAATTTGCATTAAAGTCCAAACAAGAAGGAGTTAACTAAATGACTAACCGGCAATATTTGGCTAAATATGAGAGGACTTCAAACAGTTCTTAGAAAATGGAAGTAAAAGATAAAAAATGAAAAAAGCTAAACTTTATTTCTTAACATACACTCCATTGAGTTTGGGACACTAGCCATGTATTCAATTTCTAAAAAACTGAGGGTTCTGGAAATTTAACTACATCAATGCAGTCTTTTTTTCAATTATTAACTGAAGAAAAATGGATGTTCTTTAGAGATTTTTTAAGATTGAGAAAAAAACAAGTCAGAAGGATCCAAATCAGGATTGCAAGGTGGATGTCCATAATTTTTCATTAAAACACTCACAAAATTGCCCTTGTTTAATGAAAAGAATAAGCGACAACATAGTAGAGGAGGTTTCTGAAGTGAAGCATTCCTGGTATTTTTCTGCTAAAGCTTTGGCTAACATTCTCAAAAAATTCTCATAATATGTTTTATTATTCTTTGGCCCTCCTGAAAGGGAACATATAAAACAATGAGCATCCCCAAAATACCTTTGCGATAACCTTTGTTTATGACTGGTCTGTTCTGCTTGCACTGGACCATCTCCATGTGTTTGTAGCCATTGCTTTGATTGTGTTTTGTATTCAGTATCATACTGGCAAAGCCATGTTTCACCTCCTCCTACTTTTCTTTGACAAAAATGTTTCAGAATCTTGATAGTGTTTGTTTAAAATTTCCTTTGAAATCTCTACTCTTGTCTTCAGCTGATACTGATCAAGTGGGAAACCTGCTCAGCTGTGATTTTTTTAAAAATTTCAGACTAATATGAGGGTGAAGATGATTGGATTATATTGTTTGCATTTCTTAGGTAAAGTTCAAATGCAGTCCTTCACCCAGAGGGTATGCTGTATACCCTTACATTGTTCACATTAAGTAAAAACATACCAATCTTCCTCCCTTCTCCCCTTTCCCCATTCCCTCCTTCTCTGACCTCCCCTCATTTGAATTTAATTGTGTTTTTCTGTAGTGTGGACATGTAGCTGTTTATCTATTGGTTTCACATTAGTACTGAGTACGTTGGTTACTTGTTTTTCAATCCTCGTGATACTTTACAAAGAAAAATGTGCTTCTTCCATCCAAGTAAATAGAAAAGATGGCTGAATAGTATTTCATGGCATGACAAAGCTTATTAATCCATTCATGTGTTGATAGGCACTTGGGTTGATTCCACTCCTTCGTGATTGTGAATCGCATGGCAATAAACATTATAGTGCAAATGTACTTACGATAAAATGATTTTTTTTCTTATGGGTAGATACCTAGTAATGGGACCACAAGATCAAATGCAAGGTTTACTTTGATCTCTTTGAAGATTCTCCATAGTTTTTCCCATAGTGGCTGTATTAACTTGCAATACTACCAACAGTGTAAAAACACTCACTTCTCTCCACATCAACACCAGTATCTGAAAGTTAAGGCTTTTCAATGTCAGCTACTCTCACTGGGATTAGGTGGTATCAAGGTGGTTTTGATTTGCATTTTTCTGATGATTAGGAGTGATGATCAACATTGCTAAAATGTCCATACTACCCAAAGTAATCTACAGATTTAATGCAATCCCCATCAAACCATCAGATGTCATATTTTGAAGAACTTAGAAAAATAACAGTGCCTTTTACATGGAACCAGAAAACACCTCAAATAGCCATTGCAATTATAAGAAAGGAAAACAAATCTGGAGGTGTCACATTACCAGGCTTCAGGTTATACTATACATCTACAGTGATCAAAACATGGTACAAAAAAAAAAATAGAGATGTGGACCTATGGTATAGAATAGAGAACCAGAGATGGACCCAGCCATATATTGACATCTGATCTTCCATAAATCAAACAGAAGCATACACTGGAGAAAAGTATCCCTATTAAAAATGCTGAGAGAACTGGTTAGCCATGTGTTGAAGACTGGAATTGGAATCTCACCTCTCACTACTTACAAATATTGACTCTCACTGGATAAAGGATTTAAACTTAAGACCCAAAATGATAAAAATTCTAGAAGAAAATGTGGGAGAAACTCTCGGTGCTATCAGCCTGGGGAAAGAAAAAGATTTTACGAAGAAGATCTCCCTAGCAATTGCAGCAACACCAAAATAAATAAATGGGACATGAACAAGCTGAAAAGCTTCTGCACCGCTAAGGGTACCACAACTAAAGCAAATAACCTCAGAATGGGAGAAGATGTTTGCATCCTACGAGTCTGACAAAGACTCTGATAACTAGAATGTATAGAAAACTCAAACTAATTGACAAGAGCAAATAATCCCATTAATAAGTGGGCAAGGGACTTGGATAGAGCCTTCCTTGAAGAAGATAGATGAGGCTCGGCGCCTGTGGCTTAACAGGCTAAGGCGCCAGCCATGTACACCTGAGCTGGCGGGTTCGAATCCAGCCCAGCCTGCCAAACAACAATGACGGCTGCAACCAAAAAATGGCCAGGTGTTGTGGCGGGCACCTGTAGTCCCAGCTACTTGGGAGGCGGAGGCAGGAGACTCGCTTGAGCCCAGGAATTGGAGGTTGCTATGAGCTGTGATGTCACAGCCCTCTATCCAGGGTGACAGCTTGAGGCTCTGTCTCAAAAAAAAAAAAAAGAAGAAGATAGATGAATGGACAGTTGTAAATGTTTAGTCAGAATTACATAAGCCTAGCCAACCTATTGAGATGCCAATAGTGTGGGATATTGTTTCTTCTGTGAGTTATTAGTCCTCTTCACTTAAGACTTGAACAAAATTAATTTTTTCCTTGAAAACTGTTGTGGATGGTCTACCATTGCAGGCTGCATCTTCATCATTACCTCATCCCCCCTTAAAACAAGTTTTCCATTTGTAAACTGCTGATTTTCTTGTGGTATTGTCCCCATAAACCTTTCATCAAGTATCAATGACTTTACTATTATTTTATCCAAACTTCACCATAATTTAATATGTGTGTTCTTTCCGAAACTTTAGCAGAATTCATATTGCTCTCCTAGGGGCTTCTATTCAAACCGATGCCTTAACCTTCTTAGTGCCTCAAATGAGATCTTGTTCAGATTTGTTATCACAAGTTAGTAGGAGTTTATTGTGGTGCAAAAAATTTTGAAATTCATGCACAGCTTTTTCATAATGCTCAGTTTTTTCAACTTTTTTGAATACCCCTTGTTTAAGGAGATAAATATCCTAACTGTGAGTCTCTGAAAGAGCAAAGGAAAGGATATTGCTTTATTATCATTTATGAAGATGTTTAAGAATATTGATAAAAGAATTTAAGAATATAATTGCCATTTTCACAAGATGGTACAATTTAATAAATATATTTAAAACAGAAGAAATTAGATGTATAGTTGACATTCCTTTAATTAAATTTTAATTATATGAGTTAGAAGAAAATTTAATTATATGAGTCAGAAGAAAATAAGTTTTCTTTTCTATAGTTCAACAGTTACTTAGTTGAAATTTCTCAAAAAGTCCTCAATAAGCAAACATATAAAAATCCTCATTCATCCCTTGTTCTGAAAATTATCCTGGCATTTCCTGACATTACCACTGCCATTGGACCTATAATTAGGATTTCTGCTCTGGGCAGCTTTCCAAGTACAACTCCAAAATAAGGTTTGTTGATAGGCATTCTGAATAAATGTCAGCCTCTAATCCCAACTGGAAGGTAAGTGGGCTGCCTTAGCAAATCATACTATACACAGCATTGTTGACAAGTTTTCTCTTTTTCTTGGTTCCAAACTCATTTATAAGAACATTAATTATTTTGCAATGATGTCGAATCAAAAAGTAAAAATGACCTTGGAAGATATTCATGGCTCACTTTTGTTCATCCTCAAATGTTCAGGCAGGTTGATGGACAGGTCAAAATAGAAATGAAAGAAAAAATAAGAAAATGAGGAAAGAAAAGGAGGGAATGAAGGAAGGAAAGAAGACAGAGAAAGCTATCACAACAGCTAATTTTATTGTGTCATTTGGTTCTTGGTGGAACTAAAACTGTATTTTGAAGTCTCTCAGTCAGAAACTAAGGATGAGAAGGAAAGAATAAATCATTGAAACAAACAATGTAGGAACAAAATACTTTTCTCTGACTTGTCATGATAAGCAAATATTGTGTAATAGCTCCTTGCTGATGTATTTTATTATACCAAACAGAGGAGAGTAAACAAAAAGCCTATGGAAACGTAAGATGGTGGATAGGAAAACAGTCGAAAATAACACTCTTTATTGGGTTGTTATGTTTTACTGCATGTGTTACCAGATTTTTACAGATGGAATAGAGCTTGCTTTGTATCAGAGCTATAAGCCCTTCAACTTTTGATGGTTTCTGGCAGTATATTTTATCAAATGTACTCTCAGACATTCATACAAGTTTGGCATTTATTTCTATCCTCACAATCTAAGGCAGGATTGCTATTTAGGGAGTATGACACAATAAAACCTATTAATTGCTTTACAAACACAAAGTTTAAGAGAGGGAAATTTTATCGCCCAATTAATTATATATTTCACAACATTTGCTGTTTTTGTAAATCAAAAAATATAAGGTAAATTTGCACATGTAAGTCGATATAAGCCTACATAAATAGAATATGTTTTAAAATATGTTATAATATCACATTTTCTAAAGGTAATTTTGAAATCCTTGATCTTTATTCTGTTGTATACTAATCTTATTTTTCTTTTACCAAGTCGCCATCTATCCGGACCATCTTAGTGTACTCTTCTTTACCACCAATAACTGATAGCTCTGTCCTGTCAAATGCCAACACTTCTCCTTTCTGACTTATTATGACTTCTTAGGTAGCCCCTGTCCACTTGCATATTCAGTTATCCCATTCACAGGATCTTCCCCTACTGTTTAGCAACCAGCTCCAATGATACAAATCTTTTTTTAAAAGGCAAGATCCAAGCTTTCATTGATTTCCCATAACTTTCTAACCCTACTCAATTTTTCTGTTTCTCTATGTAGCCAAGATTTTGGTCATCTTCTAGATGGCCATAGAGTTTCTGCTCCTGGTTTCTTGTTTCTACTTTCTTACCTTTGCATCTTTAACTCACACTAATTGAGACTGTACTCTTACTTTTCTTTGTTTTGCTAAAGTCACAAGAGCCTAGCCAAAATGCAATGGACTTATTAGTTGTTAACCTACTAAATCTCTGTTTTTGACTTCTAAGCACCAAACTTTCTCATCAACTGTTGCCGTCTAACCTCTGAAGTGCTCCTCCCAAGTTCCATACCACTTGCTTTCTGCTGTAAGCAATTTCTAAATGTTCAAGTTCTACAGAGTGTAGCTTCAGACTGTCGTCAGGTTTTTTTTTTTTTTTCCTACACTTTCTCACTAGGTGACCATTTCATTTCCCTGAGTTTAATGACACTTATAAGGTTGTGACTCTCAAATTGATATTACCAACTATAGCCACTCTTGTGATGGTTAGATTTTTTTTTAATAGCCAACTTTCTCATTGACATCACAAAAATATCAAACAGGCGACTTAAATTGCTTAACATATACAAAACTAAACTCTCAATCTTTGAGGGAAACCTAACTTTACCCTAATCCTCCTGTTAAAAGTAGTATCAAATTACCCAGTTACTTGAGTGAGAGACCCAGTTACTTGAGTCAGAGAAGTGGAAGAAACCTTTGAGGTCTCTCTTTGCCTCTCTTCACTTCCATGTCAAATTTAAAAATGGGCCCCACTGCTGCTTCCTCAAAAATGCACCTGGAATCCCAGAAAGTGTGCAATATACTCATGCACTCTATTCGACTTGTTGGGTTGAAATTTACTCATCCTCTTCTTCCCTTCCTCCTTACTTGAATTTCATTGAATTTTGCTTCCATATGAACTTATAGGTGTTGAACAAGTAATTCTAATTTAGTACTGAGTACATGTGGTACTTGTTTTTCCATTATTGAGCTACTTTACTTAGGAGAATGTTCCCCAAATCCATCCAGGTTGTTTCCAAAGATACTACTTCTCCATCTTTTTAATGGCTGAGTAATATTCCATGAAATACATATATGATATTTTATTAATCCACTCATGTATTGATGGGCACTGGTGAGTATAAATTTTACTCCTAAAAACATCTGAGTGCCACTTTTTTATAATAAAATGATCTTTTTCCTTTGGGTGAATACCTAATAGTGGGATTATAGATCAAATGATCTACTTTTAGTTCTTTGAGGTATCTTCATGCTACTTTCCATAGAAGTTGTACTAGTTTTTAGTCCTACTGACAGTGTCTCAGTATTCCTTTCTCTGTGTATCTATGCCAGCATGTGTTACTTTGGGACTTTATAATGTGAGCCATTCTTTCATGGGTTAAGTGGTATCTCAGTGTGGTTTTGGTTTGAATTTCACTAATCGTCAGAGAAAGGACCATTGTTTCCTGTGTTTGTTGGCCTTTGCATGACTTTTTACAAAATCAATCTTTGTAAAAAAGTTTCTGTTCATGTCTTTTGCCCAATTTTTAATAGGGTTGTTTATCTTTTCTTGATGATTTGTTTGAGTTCTTCATAAGTTCTGTTATCAGCCCTTTGTCATATGCATACCATGCAAACATATTCTCTCATTCTGAAGGCTATTTGCTTAGTTTATTGTGTCTTCGGCTGTGCAAAACCTTTTAACTTGTGGGGTCTTCATAAATTCCTTCCTTAGTGCAGTATCTTTAAGGGTTTTTCACATACTTTCTTCTAAGATTTTTCATGTCTTAGGTTTGAATCTTTTATCCATCATGAGTCAGTTTTTGTGAGTAATGAGAGGTGTAGATCCTATTTCAGTCTTTTACATGTGGTATCCAGTTCTCCCAGCACCATTTATTGAATAGGGATTCTTTTCCCCAGGGTATATGTTTGTTTGATTTGTCAAAAATCAGATGGACATATGAGGATGGTTTTACCTCTATATTTTCTATTTTTCCAGTTGTCTATGTTTCTATTTTATGCCAATATCATGCTATTTTGACCACTATAGCCTTGTAGTACAATTTGATAAAGTGATACCTTCAGATTTGCCCTTTTTTGTAGGATGATATTGGCTGTTTGGGGTCTACTTTGGTTTCATTCAAAGCATAAAACTTTTTTCAAGATCTTCAAAATATGATGTTGGTATTTTAATGGAGATTGCATTGATTCTGTAAATCACTTTGGGTACTAGATTTTAACAATATTGATTCTACCAATCCATGAGTATACATTTTTCCATTCATTAACATCCTCTGTAACTTCTTTTCTCAGTGTCTCATAGTTCTCTCTAGAGATCCCTCACCTTCTCTGTTAAATATATCTCAAGGTATTTCTTACTTTTCTTTTTTTTCTTTTTTTGATGCTACTTTGAAGGGTATTGTGTCTTTGATTTGATTCTCATCTTGATTGTTGTTGGTGTATATGAAAGTTAGTAATTTTGTACATTGACTTTATATCCTGAGATGTTGCTGTATAATTTATCAAATACAGGCGTCTCTTGGCTGAGTCCTTGGGGTTTTCTAGGTATAAGATCATGTCATCTGCAAAGAACAATAGTTTGACCTCTTCTGGCCCTATTTGGATACACTATATTTCTCATGACTGATTGTTTTGGCTAGGACTTCCAGAACTATGTTGAATAGTAGAGCCAATAATGGAAATCCTTATCTTCCAGTTTTAAGCAAGAATGCTTTCAATTTTTCTTCATTTCATATGATGTTGGCTGTGGGTTTGTCATATGTGGCTTCTACTAATTTAAAGAATGTCCCACACCTAGAACTCTGACATTATCCACACAAAGTAAACTGTGTGACCAAAATGTATGTACCCTCATAACAATCAAAAATTTAAAAAAGAACCCAAAAGACAGGGTTCAGCACACTTCCAAATATTTAAACCCATGGAGATTCTTGGAGGGTGATGCCCCTAGTAAGGGTGTGGGAACTCTGAGCCTCTTCCCTGACACCCCAAAGATCTCTTTATCTGGAACCTTTATGTTTCCCGGCTTAATAAACCAGGAAACACAAGTAAAACATAAGTAAAAATAGTAATAATAATGATACACATCTGCTAATAAGAAAAAATACAGAAATACAGAATATAGAACACAATCTTCCAAAAAGAATTTCAGATAAATTTATTTTTTATATTCTTAGGCAATTTCTAAATTTTCTGTAGCAAATGTATAATGCATTATTCACTGAAACAAAATAAGAAAAGAAACTAGTATCTGAATAGTACTGAATTTTTTTTTTTTTTGCCGTTTTTTTTTTTTTTGTTTTTTGACCAGGCCTGGGTTTGAACCCGCCACCTCCGGCATATGGAGCCAGCACTCAACTCCTTTGAGCCACAGGTGCCACCCAGTACTGATTTTTTTTTTAATGACAAAGAGTTAATTCTGGCATCCACAAAATGAATGGATAAATAAAGTGATTATGTGGGGAGAAGGAACATAAAATAACTTCCAATTTCACTTATTTTGAAAGAAGTAGTTGTTATTAGTTGCATGAAATTACAGTTATCCTGATATTTTATGAATTATTTAAACAAATTTTCTGATTAATAAATTTAAAAAGAAGCAGATCTGTCTGTATTTCTCATTGTTATAAAACAATGTCTCTTTGTAATAAATATATGTTATCCTGAACTTTGTGCTTGCTGAAAAATACATATCTGGGATCTACATGTGTATTGTTCCCCATCTCAATTGCCAGCATTTTATTCTAAGTCCCCCTCCCATCTTGAATTTTCCTTTCCCTCTTTTGTTCTTTACTATCCATTTGTGTTACAACAATCAAGTTACCATGTCCTTCACTTATTTTATATGCAGTCATTCATTACTCATGATGGAGAGATTTTCTGAGAAATGAGTCATTAGGTTAATTCCCTCTTGTCTGAACAGCAGAAGTGTGCTCACACAAACCCAGATGGCATGGCCTGCTAATACCTAGTTTATGTACTATGGCCTATTGTTCCCAGACTACAAATCTGAACCGCATGTTACTGAACTGAATACTGTAGGCAATTGTTGGCACAATGGTAAACAAGTGTTTATCTAAATATATCTGAAGATAGAAAAGGTAATCCTCCATGCTGTGACATTATGATGGCTATATCTTCAATAGGCAATACAAATTTTTCAGCTCCACTATAATCATATAGGGCCATTGTCATATGTGTAGTTTGTCATTGACCAAAACATCATAATTTGGTGCATGACGAAATTTTAATGCACTCTTATACAATTCATTGTATTTAGAATAAAATCCCAATTTGTAAACATGACCAAACAATGTCCTGTATTATAATACCTCAGTCTTCCTCTTTAATTCTATCTTATTCTTTACCTTCTTAAATGTGTCAAGCCCTGTTTTACATCACTTTCTTTCTTCATTACTTTCTTTCCTCTACCCGGAATTCCCTTCCTTGCACATGATCCTGGTAAAAGCCCTTAATTTTTCAAGTGTTAGGTTAAAGTCACTTCTTGAGATAAACTTTACCTTATGCCCCAATCTGAATTAAAGTACTTCTGTTGTTTTCGTATCTGCTACTATTATTTTTACTAATAATTAGTATAGTGTGTGTGTACATTTTAAGGGGGGGTGCTTATGTTTGTCTGTTGATTAGATTTTAAGTTTCGGGGCAATCAATGCCATTTTTAGCCATGATAGATTTGAAACATAGCACAGTTTTGGGCATAGGTTAACCATTAGTTTTGAATAAATGATCAAATTCATTTTTGAACACCTTGGTAACATAATTTTCTTCAGTCTCATTAACAGAATGACATTGACAAACAGAGAATTATCGTGGAGACTAAAGTACAAGAAAGGGGGAGGGCTGTATCTGAAAAATGGTCCATTTTGTCATCTTCTTCTCATGTCTTCCCACTTTCAGTATCAAGGTTAACACTCATTTATATCCAGTTGCAATCTTTATGTAAATCAGTTTGGGGTGCTGTTCTCAGCAGAAAACTGTGCAGTTTCTAAATTGAAATTCAGGTTATACACGGACTCTGAGATGCTAACAGAAACATGGGCAGGATTATTCAGTGAAGATGAAGTTATTTGGATTAATAGGACTTCATTTGCTTGTTAGAGACATTCCAGCAAATACTTCTAAAACAACACCTGTTGATAGAGTCTTCCTCAATTTAGAAAAGGTCCATACACTACATTTTCCAATAGAGTTCATTTCCTTTTAGGGAAGGGACACGTATTTTAAACCATTTATTATATAAAAGCAGTTTGGGAAATAAAAAAATTAAGTAAGCTAAAAAAATGTTTTACCCCCTAAAAGAGATTAAAGCACAATTGCAAAGAAAAAAAAAAAAAGAAGAAGAAGAAAAAGAAAAACAAGTCTAATTGAGAGTAGGACCAGAGTCACTCTCTCTGGGGTGTGGCAAAATGCTATAATAGATTTTAAAGTTTATAAAATACTTAGAAAAGAATGAGTATGTATAGCAATAAGCTTGTAATTCACATTATTTTACTGTGGTAAAAAGCATATCATTTTTCTAAGTTTTTTGAACATTTGGTAAATTCTTTAAATTCTATGCAAATTAAGCATATTGAATATATAATATATTATAATCCTCCTAGAATCAGTTAACAAGTATGTATAAGAGAGATTAAATGTGGTTGTTACATTATTGAGTTGTGTCCTACAAAAATTCAAATGTTAAAGTTCTCATCTCTAATACCTTAGAACATGAACTCATTTGAAAACAGAGTTATTGCAGCTATAATTAGATGAGATGAGGTCATACTGAAATAGGGTGGAATCGTGCTCCAATATGACTAATGTCCTTATATAAGGGAAAATTTGGACATAGACACATACACAAGGGAAAGCGTCATGTGAAGATGAAGGCAAAGATCAGTGAAGGAATGCCAAAGATTGACAGCAAACGACCAGAAGTTAGATTTTCCTCCAATCCTTCAGAAAGACCACGCCTTCTGACACCTTGCTTTCAGATTTCTAGTACACAGAACCGTGAGAAAATAAATTCTGTTACTTAAGCCAAACAGTTTGTAGTATTTTCTTAAGTTAGTCCTAGCAAACTCGTCCCAGGTTTAATCCCTTTGACTCAATTATTCCATTTAATAAAGGAATATATTCTAGATAACAATTCCATGCCAATAAAGGCATAGTAAAAAATGTGGACATAGGCATTATTTCTATAAGCAAAATAAGTTAAACTGTATCTGTATTGTAAAATATTATCAATACATTCAAAATATATTTTGAACAATTTTTAATGTCAGAGGCCAAGGCTTATTTGACAGTGTCAGGTTTTTAAAAAGATAGTAAGAATTCCACTTTTATTTAAGATGGAGTAAGATGAATTGGATTTGCTTTTCCACTGGAAACAACTAAGACACCCTACAAGGTATACACAAACGATGATGCGTCTAATATGAGATCAACGAGAAGCAATGGTCTTCTCGAAAGATGTGAAGTAAACATGATGAGGCCTATGATTTCTCCAACACACTTCTTGGAGAAATATTCTAGATTGTGGCATATTAAGGGGAAATATAGGCAGAATCTGGAGGTTTCTTTCAGGTGAGGAAACCAAGCTGAGCGATTCCAGAAAGCAAGGTAGCTAGATTTCACAGGGCAGAGTCCCACAAAGGAGAAGGCAGCACGGAGAGTCAACTCTAGAGACGTGCAGAGGGTCTCTTATTGCTCAGGTGAGTGCTGACTACCTCGGCCATGTGAGGCAAGTCCCAGAGCTGGAAGAAAGGACCATCCGAATGGACGACGTTGCGTGAAAGTTCTCTTGGGTGGTCGGTGACGCAGAGTAAGCCTGCTTTTGAAATAGTATAACAGAGTGGCTACAAGCTTTCTTGGTGGCAAGTAGCAAAAAAGCTTTATTTCTCCCCACTTATATAGCCAGGTCCGCACGTACACACCATCAATCAATAATCACATGAATGCCTTGTAAAAATTGATTATTCTCTTACTAGCGTCTAAAAGTCTACTGATTAACTGATACACATTCTTTTTTTTTTTTTTACCTTTATTGACTATTTATTATTCATTAAATATGGGAAGAGAAACAATTTCATGTTTAGTAGGTATTCTCCTTTATTTTTTACTTTACTCAAAATAGCTATGAAGGAACAACATGCACAAAACCACATGTGTCACTTGCTTACCCACATCTTGATACAATCACTAACCACAGCGGGGGAGGAAGGCTGCTTGAATGCCTGTTCTCTGAGCTTCTGACCACCTGGAGGCAGCTAATTTTTATCTTAAAGAACACAGCCCAGAGATTCCTAAGACTTACTGTTGACCTGCCTGCAAACCCAGCCTCCCAGCCAGTCTCTGGTCATGGGACTCACAGGATTTTATGGAGTTCAGTCCCGGTCTTTCTAGGGTGTGTACAATAAGACTTTTTAACTGCTCACTCTCAGGCTGGCAGAGCCAAAGACACATAGGCTTTTTGCCTATAGATGAGAAAGAATAGTACTTTGTGTAGGACAAAGATCAGTACCTGTTCCCAGTAAGACTTGAGAAATTTATGATTCCTCATCAGTTAGAGCAGTGGTCTCCAACCTTTTTGGCACCTGAGACCAGTTTATGAAGTATGTTTTCTGTCCTCTTCTCCCTTTGTATTAAAATATAAAGTCAATAGCAATATTGTTCTCCCAAAGACAGCCAACATTCCCCATCATATCCCACAGCAAAGTCAAACACTCAGAGTGCTAAAACTAGACATAGGAAAAGAAAAATTCGGGGTTCCTTTTTCACATTTTTGTACATTTGAGGGGTCCAAAACATGTAGAAAAATTTTAAGAAAAAAAAACTTAATTGAAATTGTAATATTCAAGTCACATTTGATTTTTATAATCACAAGAGATACGAGATACAATATAGAAGATAACAAAAGTTATTTGTATGTATTAAGTATTACATTTTCAATACAGATTTTTCCTTTCTTAAAATGTGCATACATACTTTTGGTACTCTCTGATTTAGTTCTATTACATATTAAGTTTCTCTAAGAACTGGGATTATGTCCTTTTCTTCTTTCAAACTTATCCTTCTTCCTGGCTACTTTTTGCTCATGAGTGCCTAGAAAAGTGTTTTTCCAATAGGTGAGTTAATTAGTAAATATTCAGAAGGCTCAACATTAATAAACATTTTCTGAGTGCCGTTTAATAGTTTGCAATTCCTCTGTGTAGACCAAGTCTCCCAGACTCAACTCTGAAGGAGGGCAGTCACATTAAACATATTATTTGGTATAACTTTGTCTTTTAGCATCCCACAATCATTAATTCATAAACTCCCAGAAATGTTCCCTATACCTGCTTGAGAAAATAGCAAAAAGTATAATATTTCTATCTTTTGTAGCAAAAAAGGTCCAAATACATCATTTAGAGAATTCTGTTATCTGAACTTGCCCATAGAAGAGGCAACAGTGGCTAGAAACTTGAAGAAGAAATAGAGATGGAACAAATATGGTTCAGATAATGCTTGATAACTGAGACGTTATTGTGCTCTTTAAAAAACAGACTCCAATTGTTACAATTCATTTGGAAGGATGTTCAGTCCACTCTAATCCTTGAATGTTAGTACCCATTGGCCAAGGGAAAGCTGAGCATTAGAATCCTATTTCTTTGTGTTTCTGCTGTAACTCTGAGAATGCTTTCAGATGTGTCCATGTCATTGAGACACAGCCTGAGGAAACTGCAGTCTTCTGTTTTATCAATGTAGACATTTGGACAGAGGCCATATGGTTCATGTCTCTAATAGTTAAAGCAAAATAGGGCATCTAATCTGGTCACAATTACATCTTCACTGATGGTGAAATGGCACCGTATAGAAGACACCGTTCATGGCAGATGAATGCCCACTCTAGTTAGACATTCCCATGGTTAGAAGACACAAGCAAGAACTTATCTCAGAAAACAAAAGCTTACTCTGCGGGATGTAATTTTATCTCAGCATAATTAACCTTTGAAACACAGTGATACCAGATCATGTAGTGTTCACGTGGTTCTGTCAATTGTAATGTGAAAATTATCCACAAAGTAGAAGGAGTCATTTAAATTCTTAATAACACTGAAGAAATGTGGGGAAACATTTAATTCCGTTGTTTGGCTAAAATCTGAAGAGCAAATGAGTTAAAATTATTTCCAATCATTATTTAAAGCTCCTACTTAAAGTGCTTCTTCTCTATACGACACATTGCTGAGAAGTTTTTACATTCTGCCAGTTTCAGTAAAAGACTAAGCTGCCAAAGGCAACAATATCTGCAATGATTGGAGGATAAGTGGAATGACCAGATTTCTATCACGAGGTGATGCAAGCTCCTGGTGTTGGAGAAGATACACTGAAGAAGGATGAGGAAGAGGCAGAGACAAAAGGAAATCATTGAAAATTAAATTACTGCAAAAAGGAAAACGCGGAGGAGGAAGACATGCCGTAAATGTGTAATAAAGAGAAGATTTTAAACAAGTTGAAGACATAATATCAGAACGCAAGTTAGCTTAACCAAAGGAAACGTCTTACTTTTGTAATATTACACCCACTGAAATATTTTCAGAACCCAAATATCTCACTTGAGTTACGTTTTCTAAACAATATGCCCCATTGTTACTTTTAGGGATAAATATTGGTAACAAAAGCCTTGTAGAAAGACCCATTTTTTTTGTTAAGGGCATCTAGTGACATCTTTTTAATTTGAATTTTAAAAGGAAAAATGGGAGGGAATAGACCAGCCCCACTGTCATCAAGTGGTTAAGCAGTCAGAAGTTCACTGTATTGAAACATAGTCTTTGTCATGGGATACATTACAATAAATATGTCTGTCTTACTCATAAGCTACAAGCTTTTAAAAGGGAAGAGCTAAGTTTTTGGTCATCTTTGTGTCCCCCTACAGTTCCTTGAATTTATATAAGATAAAATTGTTTTTATTATCTTTAATATTATTTATATAAGATACTGAGTATTATTTTACATGATGCATTGTAGTCCTGTCTACTGACTGGCTGCAGAAAATCTCTTTGGGCATTAGCACTACAAATCCTCAGCACAGAGAGGTAGGGATATATAATAATTCTTGTTATTTATATTAATTATTTTATATACTGTTGCCTTAAGCACTGAAAGAGTGAATGCCAAACCTTCACCTCCAGGTGAAATATAAGGTTGGGCCCCGTGAGCCTCTAGCAGCATTTTCTCCAACTGACTGATACATAGCCCTGTTTTGTGGATATTTCTGTTTAAGGACTCCTTATTTAATACATACTGTTGATTGATTACTATTGAACTTAGAACCAGCAGCTGTATAACTCATGCCTGAGTAAAGCTTATCAAGCACATGGATCGTCTCCCTGCAGTGCCTCACAGCCTCCTATGCTTACAGACACCAGCCAGGACCTCAGCATTACACCAAGGGGCATTTTAAAATGCAAAATCACCTCCGCCGCCAAAAAAATTAATATTTAAAAATGGGCAGTAAATACACCAGGAAAATTATACTTGTTTGCAGTAGGAGAGCTGAAATAGAAAGGCAGAGTGTCACCCTGTTGGACATCAGGTGGGAATACACGTGCATGAGGTGACGCAAATATCTCACTGCTCTGTGCGTGTCCATGAATCACCATGAAAGTATTGGTTTGGGGAATTAGGTGAATTTACAAATAAAAGGTCTGTGAATAATAGGATCTACTATTAGATCCTATTGTTTTGTTTCCCCTCTTGTTTTGTTTCCCTATCTAAGGAAGCTAAAGGTGAGATAAAATGAGCATAGGCAGGGGACCAAGGAACAGACTTGACCCAGTTCAACGTTCGGAGGGAGGATACCTGGGAAAAGTAAAGCCTAAAAAACACACAGACTTTTCAGAGAAGCCCAAGGACACTCTGGCAAGGTCTTCCCCATGGTCACCCAGCCCTTAAGAATTTGTAAGACTTAGCTTCCTAGGTCTTTGAAACTAACGCTTGCTGCTTGCTTCTGCTTCTGTAAACCCTGCACATGATTTGACACCTCCAGTGAGAAGTAATATGTTAATTCCTTTGTTTACTTGTGAGCCCAGTACAAGGACAGGGACAGAGCTGATGGGGAGCTCGGCCATTGTGGGTTCTAATTTACCATGGCTCTGCTGGCCAAAATAAAATTTCTTCCCCTTTGATTTCATCAAAAATCTTTGGTGAGTGTCTATTGGTTTCACTTTGCCAGTCCTGCAACAATTCAATTCCAAATTCACAGCACATTTATTTTCTCACTACTCCAGGGCTATTTTACTGGGCTGGAAAATTTATGACACAGTTATGATTTCTAGCATACATTGGAAAATGTAAGTAGGTTTCTAGATTTGTCACCTGCTGATCTACTGTGCATTGACCTTTAATTGTCACCTCCACAGGGTGTTAACATTTATTGGAATCAAGGAAGATTGCTGGCTGCTTGTTCATCTCCCCTTCTTTACTGATAGAACTCAGATTTGTTGGGAGATGATAGCAATGAAATCAATTTAGAAAGGAATTCCCAGATCCCTTTGAAGACAGGATGGTTAAATGATCAAGATCTAGCCAATGAAAAGTAAACAGAAGTTGACTTGGTCTTTTAAAAATACTTTTTAAAATGGTGACCATTCAGTTAAACCTCATTGCCACTTCATCCCCACTATTTAGCCAGAAATGAAGAGACAAAGGGTAAAGCATCAGTAGCCATGGGACTGAGTGATCTTGAGACTTTGTTGATAATCCTTGACTAAAGCTAATGAAGAAAATAAATAAATAAATAAACAAACAAACAACCAAAAACAAAGCCTAGATTTTGATGACATGGACGTGGTATACGGGGCTGGCAACCCCTCCCTCCAACTTCCCACTGGAAGGAAACAGAACTCAATATTTCTAAGGGTTTTTTTCCTTCTATACTCACTACTGAATGCGAGTTTTTCTCTTCCTTCTCCATCTTTTTCTTCCCCCCGCCCGCCATAAGCCCTTCCTGAGCTTTGCCATCTCTTCTCACATTATCTCCCATTGTTTAGTAACCTCATTTCTGAGCACTTCAGTGCTTGATTCCTATTATTATTCCAAAGCGTCTATATTTCCCCCTACTTCTCAGTTTCTTTCTTTATCTACTTGCTCCTTTTATTTCAGGGCGCATTTTGGGCCTTTCTGGATTCCTGAGCTTTTGAGATTTAAAATAAACAAACAAATAAGCTTTACCCTTCTCCAAGTGGATGCTATGCCCACTCACGTAATTTCCATACCAATGTGTGCTCTGAGATAGGGGAAAGCACTTAAAATCTCTTTTTGTTGAAGATTTCATTCATACATAATTTTTTTTCTCTTAGTTGCTCTGTTTCAATGAAAATATTGAGCTTGCTAAAATTGCCTCTCAGGATCTTATCTCCCCTTGGAAGTTTAATTCATATCCTATCTGATAGTAGCATACCCCACACAGTAGGGGTTTCTATAAGATATTAGTCATTTTGTTAAATAGCAAAATAAAAATTCAGAGAGGTGAAGGAATTTGGCTTAAGTCCCCAACATAGAAAATGCTGTAACCCACATTTAGAGTAGGTTCTGTTTAGTTCATCACTAAATACAATACGGACCCATTAAAAAATGAATCTGGCATCATTTCACACTGCTTTCTCTGAAGGTCCCTGAGCCTGGCTTCAGAAAGCCCAGGTTTAAGATTTCTGACATTAATCCAGGATTCCCTTATTCTAATTCACAGCTACAAGTTTTTAGGTGGAAAAGAATATGCTAAATGTCTAACTGAGAGATATACAAGTATTTTTGTTTGTCAATATCTAGGTGGACTCTAATTAGGACATTTCTTCCATGCCTGTCCTTCATGCACCATTGCAAACGTAAATATCTTTGGAGATTAAACAGAGCACTTGCTCATCATCCTCAGTCTTATACTGTCACATGTGCCTGAGAGTACACTTCAGCTTTCTGTTTTCAAGATTAAAAAATCTATTTCCTTTGCCCTCCACATGAACATTGAAAAGAGAAGCACTTGCGTCACTTCTTACAACTTTAACTAGATTGTTTTTCTATGTCATTATTCTCCCACACATGTAAAATGAATGTTTCTCTTTTTCATAATGTCCTCTTACTGTTGTGTTCCTCTGATGTGATTTTTCCCTTTAAATTTAGAGGGCAGAGATACATAGTGTACTCAGAAGAGTAGGTAGGACTGTGACTGTGTACATCATATACCAGAACCTGGGCCCAGGGGTTTCACATGACATCGCAGCTGGTCCTGGCATGGCTCTCTCCTCCACTCTCTCAGCCCACATGTTATCTCTTCAGATAGACTTTCTGAGATCCCTGCAGGCATGAACTCTAACCCCACCTCCATAACTCGATCCTGCCTCCATGACTTTCTCTACCAAGGCATTGTTTTATTTTCTTTATCGCATTTTTTTCACTATCTGGAGTTATCTTATTTACCACTCCACTTGTTTATTTTCTCTTTCCTCACATTAGAAAATAAGCAAGTTAAACAGGGTTTGGGTCTGTCTTCTTAACCACTGGTTTATATTCAGTAAACCACTTATTATAGTATTTTCTCAATACATGTCTCCTGAGTGCATAAATTATTCAATGAATGGAGAAAACATCCAAGAAATTATGTGTAGGTAGAGGTAAGGATCTCAATAGAACCAAAAATGTCTCTGAGGACAAAGGAAAGAAAGAAGACTGTTGCAATAAACTTAGGAAATAAAGATGAAGCTGTGTTCCCTCTAGGCAATGCACCATGAATTGTAAAGCTAAAATAAGTCTACAACTACATCAGTGTCTCATATATTTCCTGTACGATGTAGTATGACCTCGCTATTTTTGTTCTTCTCAATAGATTATATTTTCCTTACTATATTGATAGTGAGCTTGTTCTTTTGAGACTCACTTTCTGAAAAAATGCAAAGCACAGCCCAAATGATTGTGAATACCCCAAGGCAGGGAAAGGCTCATTGCTACTTCATTTACTATCTGATACACTAAGTTTATCCGATAACTATTTATTTCCTCCACTCTACTGTTTTAGGGTAACTCTTTCACAGTGGGACTTATGTACAACAAACAATTACCTACTAAGGCACTCACAAATTATATAATAATTTTTGTTATGAGAAGGCCCACATCAACATGTTAAGCTTGCTTAAAGATGTCCTCCCCTAAGCACACTATATAGTGGATCCACAACTTAAAATCTGAGTTGGTTAGTATCTTTTTGTGAAATAACTGAGATATTTTTCTAAGTCAACATGATAGTTTAAAAGATAGAAATATCTACTGCAGGGTAAAAAGCACATTCCCTTTTCTATTTTAATTATAGATCTGTCTATCTGATGAAAGAAATGGTATAGGAGTTATTATATTTTCAATATGTAAACAATGAATTGTGTGTCCATGATGTCGAGATTGTAATTTGTCTGGTAAGATAACTAAAAATATCACATCTCTTTTCTTTGAGAATTTCAAATGGTCTATACAAAATATTTTAAGGCACCTAAAAAATTAATTTAAAATGTTTGCAAAAATTTCTATGAACATGATTCTAAAATTAACTCTATATTACATTTATAAGCTCTGTGTTTGAAATTCCCTTTCCAATCACGTAATGACCTAAAGTATTTAAACAAAGTACTCCACTAAAAACAATAATAGATGTTTAATGGAATATATTTTCAAATACTTTTTAAAGTATTGAACAATTAATGGTTCTTGTTAGTAATGAAATTATTACTAATTAAATTAATACTATTAATTATTACTCAAAGCTAAATCTAAATGAAAGTGGGAAAACAGATTTGCATTCTGAGTAGGGTTCTGAGACTGCTTTTGTACTAATGACATGGCCCAACTTTGTGAACTTGGACTTGAGGCTTTTATTAGTCTCTGGGAAGGAAGGAAAGACTCTTCAACTTCGAACAGAGCTGACCAGAGTGCAGGGTGACATACATCATCACTGGAAATTTGTAGTCACTAGAAATCCTTCCAATGGATAAATAGCCCAAATTTACATCTCTGAGTATATCCAAAAAAAATCCTCAAGCTATGAAATTGCAAGAAAGAAAATCAACATCTGTGAAAAGCGGGAGGAACAATAAAACAAAAATAGACCTAGAAGACTTCAAATGTTGGAAGTAATGAAAAGAAAAAGATAAATATTTTTACTACATTAAGAAATAAAAACAAGCTTAGAACTACTAACAAGATAAATTTATAGAGTATCTGCTAACAAATAGAAATTCTAGAAATACAAAATAGAGCTAATATTAACTAGGATGTTTAACTATATTAGCCATTCTCAAATACCTAAAAAGAAAATTTATGAGTTGTAAAGCAAATCAGAAGAAATTTCCCATTCCATCTAGTGATGTAAAATAATACAAATATGAGCAATATTGAAAGATGCAATATTTATTACATATAAAATCAGAGTTTCAAAAATATTTTAATGCAAAAGCTCAATGAATCCTGAGGAAATTCTTCCAGAAGAAAATTATTTCAGATGGTAGAGCAAAAGGAATAAACTACAAAAATCAGTACATATTGATTTTTTGTCTAGATCAACCTTAATTTTGTAATAAAATAGAACCGTCTCATGGGGAAAAAAGGGAGTGAAATAATATGGTATATCCAACAACATCAAGTAAGTCAGGAAGTATTTATTGTGTTAATTTGGAACCGCAAGAAACTGATATTAAATGGGATTAGATGTGCAAAGATTGATTGAGGGGAAACAGGTAAGGATAAAGTGAAGTGACTGAGAAGGGGAGGAAAACTTTCAGACCCCAATATAGTTCTGTCACCTGAAAAAGAAAAGAGGTGGAAGGGGTGGAAAGTAAGAAGAGTACCAAACTGTAGCACATACATCTGAGAATGTTTCAACCAGGCCTGTGGAGAGTTCTCAAGCAAAAGTTGCCCATCAGGGGATCCCCCAATGGGCAGGAATGGGTTGATCCTATACCTTTCATTGTGGTCATCCTGGGAAAGGCATGGAAACAGCCTAGGGGAAGCGTAGCTTTATGAAATTGATGGAGAGGAGGCCGTAGCTGAGATTTAGAGTCAACTGTGCTCCCCAGGACAGGAGATCTGAGGCATATATTTCTATGACCGCCACGTGGAGTAAAATTTTCTAACATACGTGTATTTTTAAGGAGACAAATAAAATATTGGTGAGTGAAGATTACATTAGTGAATTAAGCATGCGCATTGAAATTTCTAGAGTAACCTCTAACATATACATTACTTCTGAATGAACAGAGGAGAAACAATGCAATAAGAGCAATAATGAACTCAAAATAAGGCAGGAAATGTGAAAGAGAACAAACAAAAAACAGGCAGGTTAAGTAGAAACAATAAAATACTATGGTAGGTATAAACTAAATATATAATTTTTAGGTTATTGTAATGTTAAAAGCAATGATCGTCAGACTGACGTTTAAAAAAATCAACCATGCGCTTTATAACCCCAGTGAAAATAGCCCACATTCTTATGATGCTGGTGTAGATGTGGAGAGAAGGGAAGACTTTTACGCTGATGATGGGATTGCAAACTAATACAACCTCTATGAAAAGATGCATGGAGAATTCTCAAAGAACTAAAAGTTCACCTTCCATTTGAACCTGCAATCCCATTAGTGAGTATCTAGCCAGAAGAAAAAGTATCATTTTACCACAAGAACATTTGCACAAGAATGTTTATTGCAGCTCAATTCCCAGTTGCCAAGACATAGACGCAACCCAAGTGCCCATGAACCCACGAATGGATTACCAAGCTGTGGTATATGTATACCATAGAGTACTGTTCAGCCATAAGAAAAGATGCAGACTTTACGTCTTTTGTATTTACCTGGGTGGAGTTGAAACACATTTTTCTTAGTAAGGTATCAAAAGAATAGAAAAGCAATGAAAAGAATTTAACGTAATTCAATACTAATATGAAACCAATACACAAACAACTATCCACCCACACAAAAGAAAAACACAAGTATTTTCAAGTGAGAGGGAGAGGGAAGAACGGAAAGGGGAAAGGGGAGAAGGGAGTGTAATTGGCAGGATCTCACTAATGTGCACAATGGAAGGGTATTCAGCACACCTCCAGGATGAAGGGCTCAACTACAACTTGAACTTTATGTTAGACACAAAAACAGCGTGACCTAAACATTTGTGTCTTAATATTAATCTGAAAAATAATTAAAAATTAAAAAAAATCAAAAGTTAAAAATTAAAAAAATTAAAAATATCAACCATGCACCTTATAAGGAATGCTTAGATTCTATTTCTTTCAAAACACTTATTTCAAAAATATTTTTTAGAATCTATTTGCTCTAAGAATGAACAGAAATATCTAAATCCCATAGGAAAAATTTAACTTGTTATCTAAAATTTGCTGGGAGGAAAAAATAAATAAATAAAATAAAATAAAATTTGGTGGGAGGTAGATGTAGAACACTAGTGATTTTTCTTCAGTAAACTGGGTGAGTGGGTGAAGGGGACAGGGATAAATACTTTGAATTTTCATGATAAAAACAACTGTTTACACTGATTTTATTTCTGAAAAGAAATTGAGATACTTTGCCACTATGGGCATATTTAATTAGACCATTAAAATTAAAGCAGAATTAAAATACATAATTTGGTGACAGTGGATAAAGTAAAGCCAAATTATTAACTTATGTCTTTATTGAGACTAATAGTAATTTAGACAAGAATTAAAGGAAAATGCAAAGGATTTTATATATATGTATGTGTATATATATTTATGTGTGTGTGTGTATATATATATATACACATATATATATCTTTTTCCAATAAAAGGGATCATAACTTTTCTTTGAGAATGACAAACTTTCAAAAGGCTTTGTTTTGCATGTGTAGTGAATATATATTCAAAACATGTGAAGATGTGAAAATTAAAAAAACGCATCATAGCTGCTTATAAGAAAATGAAGAAATGATCATTCCTCATTTTCAGAGGGATTCTTCAAGATATTCTCAAGCATTTTAATCAGCCTGATTCTACTTTTGTGTCATAGCATAGACGGTTTAGTGAAATCCCACAAACTTTGTTACGTACAAGCACACTTTCATTTTGATCTATGATCTCTATCTTCAGTTTTTAAATATTGAGCACTCAGCGGCAAACCAGGATTGCTGACATCTGATTTTTCCTCAGATGGCTTTCCTCGCTGCCATGGACAGCCACGAGCAGTCCTGAGCTGGCAGCTGACCCCAATGTCTCCCATGTTATTGTCTGAATCCAGTACGCTCCCCATCAATAAGCCAAACATCCTGAAGAGTAACAGATATTTACACTTTCATTCCATCTGAGCAAGAAGCCGGTTTGAAAGGCTTCCTTCACTGTGAAGCTCTAAACGGATATTCTGTTCTTTTAGGAAATGTTGTATATACAAATATTATATACACAGACCTTGACTGTGCAGCATTTTCAATCATATTTTAATTCCTGTTGTCCATGTATCATGGGGAAATATGTTGGCAGAAACATTGGAAACTGCCAGGTAATACTGTCTGTTCTCTTAGACCAATAATTCCTGTACTTTTTCAGACGTGGATAGAGCAAGAATGTGTTGCTCCTTCCTTCCCTTCCTCCTCCTCCCATCTCCCACTTCCCATGTCTTTACTTTCTTCTCTCCATCCCCACAAATGCTTTCTCAACAGATCTCAGCAAGGCAAAGAAAGGAAAATTTTAAAAAGAATTCTCATTCTTTTTTCTTTTGGTGAGATGAAAGAAATTCTGACTCTTTCATGGTTAAAAATTTCAGAAAAAGTAATTTCATTAAATTATAATGATGCCATATTTCAACATTGTTCTTTTCAAGAGGAGGAAAGACTCTCAGATGACAGTTGACGATGTTCTGACAGTTAACGAGGGAGGAATCATCATGAATCTGAAGGCTTTCTATATCACAGCCTGTTCTAGGATTCTGACTCCTTTTTAGTTTTTAAGGTTCCCCTTCATTTTAAGGGTATAGCTTGTTTTTTCATACAATATAAAAACCCCATGAAATGCCCAGAGAGACATTTGGGGATTATCCGTTCCATTCTTCTAGACAAGTCACAAGATCTTAGAAAACATTATGATGCATGACCACGAATTGGACACTCATCCTGGTGGAATTTAAAAGAATAAGGGCTTAGTCCCAGCTACTCGGGAGGCTGAGGCAGGAGGATTGCTTGAATCCAGGAGTCAGGTTGCTGTGAGCTAAGCTGATGCCATGGCACTCTAGCCTAGACAACAGAACCAGACTCTGTATAAGAAAAAAAAAAAAAAAAAAAGACTGTTTAATAAAGCATAGTTAGGAAGAGATAAGTGTTACTAATTTAAATGAAATGAAGTGTTGCATATAAAGTGGTTAGCAGAATTTGTTCATTGGAGCAGCAAATGTTTGCTGTTTAACCTTCTACATTGAAGATTTATGTGTCTTTAACAGTTAAATGATGATGTAGGAATACAACATCACTCACCTATCTGTCTATGCCGCCATATCTATTTCTTAAGCTTGGTGAATGCTGCTGCTGTTCCCAACTGGAACTCACAGGAAACCTTGTATTGCACCGTGACCAGTCCTCCCCAGACTCCTTTGCTTCATGTGGTACAGAAGAAACAAGGACAAGAGGACCTTTCATATGATTAGTCCCCAGTGCACTGCAGAGGTGGCTTACAATTTTGATAAAGTAACATAAAACCTGACTTAGCTTTAGAATCACAAATATTTATTATGAAAAATAGACTAAAATGATACGAATCATGCATTCCCAAACACAGATTTAGACTTATGCATCTTGCATTATCTTTATATATCTGAGTTTTTGTCAATTGAATAACCTGTATATTTTTCATAGAAATGTTATTTTAATCTGGAAATACCAGTAATAGCCTTTAGCATATTAAGCCCAATTCTTTAAGTTCTCTCTGCTCATCAGAGATTCTTTTTCACTAGGAGTTAGTTTTTACTAACATGATTAATAATTTCCTCCTTAATTTACCAATCAATAAATACTGTTCTGTGGTTTAAAAGATAATTTTATTAAATGGTTTTTGTTTCTTACATTATAGTACACAATTCTGTGCTTTCCCTTTAAGTTTTAAAAATTGCCTTAGCCAGTGCATTCAGAGCATTTTTGAATTTTTTATATTTCTGACAAATAATAATCATAACCAAAATAATACCATCATAAAATATATAGTTCTTTAAATTAATTTTATGCTCTTCTTGTCTTATTTTCGTTGGTGAAGTTGAAGTGAAATTTTTAAGTTAATGTTTTAATGTCTAATATTAATTATAAGCCACTTTAAAAAAATTTTTAATAGTTCCACAGTTATGAAACATTGTTACTCTTTATGTACTCCCTAGGTGACATTTAAATAACTTAGAGTACTATACAGTTGTCTGTTCTTTGTCTCTGGATCAGCTAAAGATTCATGCGACTGCAGTTGTATATATATTAGTTCACTTTCATCCTTTGCCTTGTAGGTTTTGTTTGGAGATATTTCAATTACCTTAGATTGCCACTTTGGGGCCCAGTGATACTTTGTCTTCTTTAATGTATCAATTTCAGCAAAATTATTGCTGCTTTATGAGATAGCCTAACTCTTCTTTCATGTTTTCAATTACTGATTATGAAAGCAACACGGAAGACTTTCAAACTGTCACATATCAATCTGGTGTTGTCTGCCTTGCTCTGGAGCTTCTGTTTTTGCTTCAGAATGATTCACAGGAAAAAGAAATTGAGGAAGTTCTTACATTTATACCATCATAGTTTTTTGCCTTCCATTTTATTTTTATTTTCTCATAAAGGATCTGTTGACTACTCTTGGGTTCATGCAAGAAACCTGACACCCTCCAGCCTTACTAGTAAGTACATATCTTCCTTAGTTATATTATACCATCTTTATGGTCAATGGCCATGGATAATTCTAATTCATTTTTATGAATGGCTAGCACAGTGTCTATCAATAATAGGTCAAATAAGAGTTTTTTGGTATTTGTATTCTTGTGTAAGCCTCTAGTTACTAGTACAATGGCCTTCTTGCACTAAATATTTGACACATAGCTGCCCCCATAAAGAGATCTTTGATGGCGTAGAATATTTCTTAGTCATATGGTACCTGGCTACATATTAAATGTTCATTAAGTTTAAATTAAATTCATTAAGTAAATGAATGGTATGATCGAGCCTTTGGTTTATGTTACTTCAAATTCCTTGCTAGTATTATCTTATATTCCTGTAGCTACAAATCCATGACTAATTTTTGCTAAAAGTTATTATTGTTTGGAAGACTCATACTTTTTTTACTTTTTAACTACAAAATAAAGGAGGAACAAAAGATAGTTTAAAAACATTTTGGCTCTGCCTCTTCCCTATGATTGGTGAGTTGACATCCCTATATTCCCCGTCAACTGTCCTCTGCATCTGAACTTAATTTCATCATACCAAGGAAGGCAGAGGCAGCCATTCCATGTTTCAGGTGTCCTAATTAAGCTCAAGGTAAATGGCTATTTTTGCCACTGATACAAAATGGTAAATCCTGAAGCTATTCGCACATGGGGCTTTTGTTTCTTCCCTGAAGAATAAGTTGTATTGTTTGGCAACTTGGGATACCTAAGAGAGTACAAAAGATAGCTGAGAAAGGGGATTCATCTAGACTTGCTACTCCACATCCTCAACCTGACTTGCTCTGTTGGCTTTAAGCCAATTGCATTCATGAAAATGTCTGGAGATTTTTTTTTTTGGCTCAAATAGCATACTTCTGGGACCTAGAGAGAAACACATGACCTTATATATAAGGAGGGCTATTCGTCCACTTCCTGCCAAAACTCATGCCATTGTTCAGTGACCCTAAGCAGGATGTGGTAACAAGCCTTTTCCAAAAGGACACGTGGAGTGTTGGTAAGACCTCTTAATTAGCAGGCGAGAGTCAGAGAATAATGGTAGGTTTGCTCTTAAGCACAGGAGTCCCATGGACCTGTGAATATTCAGATGGCAAAACTTCTAGATTTAAATTTGGAATCCAAAGTTCTATTAGGAGAAAAGAGCCATGAGAAAGTGATATTAAAGACCCACATCATTTGGATTAAAAAGGACAAAATGATAGAGAAAAAGAAAACTATTGCCAGTGTTCCATTTTCCTGAATCAGTCTCCAAAGTGATTGAGAAAGATAGCCTAACCTTACTACAAAAAAAGAATAACATGGCCGGGCATGGTGGCTCCTGCCTAATCCTAGCACTATGGGAGGCCAAAGTGGGTGGGTTGCTTAAGCTAAGGAGTTTGAGACCAGCATGAGCAAGAGCAAGACCCAGTCTCTACTAAAAATAGTAAAACCAGCAAGGGATTGTGACCGGCACCTGTAGTCCCAGCTACTCAAGAGGCTGAGGCAAGAGTACTGGTTGTGCCCAAGAGTTTGAAGTTGCTGTGAGCTATGATGCCATGGTACTCTACCAAGGGTGACAAAGTGAGACTCTGTCTCATAAAAGAATAATATAGTGGTCTTTCACTTATTATAAAAATACCCACTATTTAGTACTCCAGTACTCCTGTCAATAAGGACTTTTGTCAGACAGTATGTTGTAAAATACACACAGAAACACAAACAATTTTTCAGATGTAACAAAACATAAAAGAGGAAAACATTCACGAATGATTATTATTTAGAGATTTAAAAAAAATAACTAGAAAAGAGATTACGAATCATTAAGTTCTCCAAAATAAAGGGCTAGCTAAGAAGTCTCAGAGAGTAATGAATCTGGTAGATGAGCCACATTATTACGTACCCTCTCAATAAGTTAACATGATTCAGAAGGAATAAGGAAATCTTAGCTGTTAGATTAGCAAGACTTTGAAATTTGGTGGCTTTTATATGTTTATTATCTAAAATGAGTCATATTTGCACCTTTGTTGTATAAAAGAAAATTACCTTTGTACTGTTTGCATCGTGGCTACTACCATTGATTCGAAAAAATATTGAGTACCTACTATATGCATGACATTGTTTTATAAAGCTATATCAAGGATTAAAATAGACCATATGAAGTTTCCATTCCAGCAGCAGAGCAGATAATAAATGATAAGTAATAAAAGTAAAATAGATGTAAACTATTTATGTACATTTTGGAAGGTGATGAATCCTATGGGAAAAGAAAAAGATCAGGTTTACTGTGTAGACTCACTGAAGTGTTGCTTGAACAAAGAACTGAAGAGAGTTACATGCTTTAAATTCAAATAGCTTAACATAAACACCAAAGATAAATTACGGTATGACTGGACCAGTGCATCCTCCTCTTGCAAACTGCAATTCACATCCTGCCATTATGGAAATAACATAGCTGAAAAAGCAAAGTAAATCCTTCTCAAAACTTGATGAGTACTTGGCAGTATGTAATGAAAATGGTTTTACCTTGGTAAGAACGACCTCTCATTTTTCTTTTTTCTTTTTTGGTACAGCATTGGTTAACCCAAAATGTGCTGTCAAACAATATGAGTTAGCACTAAACTTTTATCAGATGGGTCTTAGTCATCAATGTTGGAGTGGGGATAATTATACAAACAAGAGCAAAATAACTCTCTAAAGAGTAAAAGTTATGAAACCTTAAGTTCAGAACACAGTTAATTATGACATAACATCCCATTATGGTAAAGTTAAGAAGAAATACTATTCTATCATAATAAACAGAAGAAGATAATAGTGTGCCAGATAAATAAATGCAGAAGATTATACACATATTAAGGAATTCTTGCTGAACCAGCTTTCATTTCCTCTCTTTTATGTTCTCTCATTTGAAGTCCAGAATTTGCATTATCAATCTTCTAAGTCATTGGAGAGTACTTGTTCATTCGATGATCTATGACAAGTCAGTCCTTTTACAGGGAGAAGATTCGGTCTCTGGTTTCCCTAATCAGATGAGGCTAACCTTTTCCCTGCCTCACTTTCCCATTCGCATTACGCTTTCAGGCACAATCCTTTTCAAGGACCTTATCAGATGCTCAAAGGCAGAGCCTTATGCAACTGATTATTTCCTCCTGGATAAATTCCCAGGCCTATGTGAGCAGAGGTAATAATGTTGAAATGGTTCTACAATGTGTGAGCTGTCAAGTTAGAAGTCAAAATATTCACACAAAGACAGAAGCAACATGCTTGTTATATAGACTGATAAATCACATTCCAAGTCAGCAGAGAAGGAGACTTTTAAAGATGTCTGTTTCCAAAGTCAGCTGTAAGAGATTTAAACTTGTGATGATAGCAGAATAATTTTTTTTGAAAGAGGTGCAAATTGAACTGGCCCATAAATCAAAGGTCATTAGGCTTGTCCCCATGTCAACTCCCCATAGGTGCTTAAAACGTGTGGCTGTCCTAATATCTGCTAACATCTATTTTTTTCTTGGAATGCAATCTCTACATCATTACCAGGATACCATGGTTTACACTGCAGTTTCCCGGGATTAAGCTGGGCATAAGAATAAGCATTGTGAATAGCATTGTGAATGTAGAAAAGCATTGTGAATCTTTTTTTTTTTTTCCTGGGGCCTTGATTTAGTTTTGGAAATGACTTCTAAATACAGAAGACTTTTAGAAAGTGTCCATCAATTCCTGGACCCCTATTCTAGCAATAACAAAGCATGTTTCCTACCTAATTCACCTGTCTCAGTCTATAGTACTTCAGAGTTTCTCAAAACATCCTTAACTGGATAAAAATGATAAAATACACAATTATTAAATAAACTTACTGACGTTTTTATTTTCTGCTACATTTTGTCCAAGCACAAAAGTAAAGAAGAGCAAGAAATGGTGACATGCCCATCAGAAAATATGAACACAAGGTGTCAAATGCAAAGCCCTTGTGTTTATAATGTGATAGTTTTTGATAAAGCTATAAGTCATAAGGAAGCGGAGGGGAGGGAGGAGTATGGGTAGGGGGAAGGTAATTGGTAGGATCACACCTACGGTGTGTCTCAGAAAGGTACAAGTGAAACTTACTAAATGCAGAGTATAAATGTCTGAGCACAATAACTAAGAAAATGCTGTGAAAGCTATGTTAACCAGTTTGATGAAAATATTTCAAATTGTATATAAAACCAGCACATTGTATCCCAGGATTGCATTAATGAACACAGTTATGATTTAATTTTAAAAAATGCTATAAGGCAGATGTAGAGATGATAGGCATCACTGTTGTAATCTCAAGTAGACTAATAGGTTGCCCTTCAAAGGAATTTGAATTAACATGTTAAGGGAAGTTGAATTACCTATGTCATAATTCAATACAATTTACTGTGTTAGAATGAGTCATTTTTGTCTGTTTCTGTTTCTGATATTACACATAACTAATAGGATTGTACCATTAACTATTTCTCTCTTATTTAATATTTATCTTATTTATATAAATTTGTGAGATATAAGTGAAGTTTTGTTACATGTGTAGTGAAATATATACATATATTTCAGACCAGAGAAAATTGGTCTGAATTTCCATGCTCCAATTACCATGATTCAATAACTGTTAACTCACATACAGTTTTCATTTCTATCTCCATGTGCTCTTTGATACACAAATGATATTAAATAAAGTATTCACATTGAGTAATTTTGTCACAATTATTTCAGTACATATGCTGAGGAGGAATCTGAAAATCACAACCACAATATTATTATCACACCTAAAAATTAATAATTTTAAAAAATACTAGTGAATTTTGGTATGACAGCATAAAGAAATTGGCAAGTTCCTTTTTCCAAAAAAAAATGATATAAAATGAATAAAATTGTCCAAACAATTACTTCACCCTTTGGCAATAAACCATGTGGCTAAAAAAATTGAGAAGCATTATTTCTTTAAAAACTGCTAGATCTTTAGATAAGAACACCAGGAATGGATGGTCTTGGCTGGGGCTTCCCTTATCCTCTTCCCTGGAGCTTGGCCAGGGAGAACTGCAGCCTCCCCATGTGGTTCTAGCCATAAAAAGTCACATGTCTGCTGCCGGAGGGAGAGGAGCTAGATTTCAAGCCCAAGATTTGTCAGTTAATTGTAATGAATTTGGTAGGAAATGAATGGGGAAAACCCACAGCTGTTTTAGGTGAGGCCGCAGTCTCAGGAGATCTAGAAAATGATGGAGCCCTGGAAAAGCATTTTGTATGTCCCTGGACGACTGAAAAACTAAACTCTACTTGGTGGAGATCCTTGGGAAATGTAAAAGCAAGTCAGAGTTAGAAGTGAAGGAAAAGTTTAATGTACTTACAAGACTCCAAACAGATTTGCCTACAGAGACTTTAAGCTATGAAGTACTCAAACACAAACTCTGCCCAAGTCACTGTCTGACTACTTGGCTATGCAGACAGAAGGGTGGGCCATAGGAAGTCACCTTAAAAATACAAATTAAAAATTTCAAAAATTGTACAAAATTATCAGTGAGCAAAATATTGCAAAGGAGAAAAATCTCCAAAATTAATTCCTGGCAAGAAAGGAAAGGAAAGGGAAGGGAAGGGAAGGGAAGGGAAGAGAAGGGAAGAGAAGGGAAGGGAAGGGAAAGGAAAGGAAAGGAAAGATTAAAAAAGAGAGAGATCAATGCTTAGAAAAATAAAAACAAAAGCATAGATTGCTACAAATTATTAAGGGTTCAGTTTTTAACCAAACATTATGAGAGATATAAAGGAACTGGAAAAAAGAAAGCAGCTAGTAAAAATTGATTCTGCCTGGGTCCAGAATTTGGATTTAGCAAACATTCCAAAGCAGCCATTACAAATGCAGTATAGTAAAATAATAAAAGAGACTATGAAGAGGAACAATTAGAGAATCATTTGTGTTCCTAAATATTAATCATGTTTTGGAAAATTAAGAAAATCCTACCTTTTCATTTTATTTATTTTTATTTTTTTATTGAATCATAGCTGTGTACATTAGTACAATCAAGGGGTACAATGTGCTGGTTTCATACATAATCTGAACTATTTTCATCAAACTGATTAACATAGCCTTCATGGCATTTTCTTAGTTATTGTATGAAGACATTTGTATTCTGCATATAGTAAGATTTGCCTCTACTCTTCTAAGATGCACCGTAGGTGTGGCCACACCAATTACCCTCCCTCCTCCCCAACCTCGCCCCTTCTCTCTTCTCCCTTGTCCCTTTCCCCATATTCTTGTGCTATAGTTGGGTTATAGCCTTCATATGAAAGCTATAAATTAGCTTCATAGTAAGGGTGAGTACATTGGAAACTTTTCTTCCATTCTTGAGATACTTTGCTAAGAAGAATATGTTCCAGCTCCATCCATGTAAACATGAAAGAGGTGAAGTCTCCATTTTTCTTTAAGACTGTGTAATATGCCATGGTATGCAAGTACCATAATTTATTAATCCATTCGTGGGTCAATGGGCACTTGGGCTTCTTCCATGACTTAGCAATTATGAATTGGGCTGCAATAAACATTCTGATACAGATATCTTTGTAATAATGTGATTTTTGGTCTTCTGGATATATACCTAGTAGAGGAATTATAGGATTGAATGAAAGCCCAAGAATTTGAAGTTGCTGTGAGCTGTGACGTGACAGCACTCTACAGAGGGCAACATAGTGAGACTCTATCTCAAAAAACAAAAAAAGGTATCATTTGCTACAGCATACTTGTGTTATTTTTCTAATCTGAAAGCCATAAAAAAAAGGAAAAGAAAATTAGAAAATAGAGAAGTAAAAGTAATCAGTAACTATGATTAACATTTAATAACACATTCTGGTCTTTTTTCTATAAAAGCTTTTCAAATCAGATTACTCAGCAGAAGTCAGCCCTAGGGCTGGCTAGCAGGATGGGTGCCATGGACATTGTCATCATCACTGCTGTGCCTAGAGCTGAGCTCTTGAGTCAAGTTCACCCAAATCCACGTTCTCCCAGTAATGTCAATTTCTCCTGGATTTTCATTTTGAACCCATATTGATAATCAATATGGTTTCATTTTGAACCCATATTGATAATCTGCAGCCTATGAACCAAATGTTAAATTTAACCATAACCAACATTCCTCGTACACAATAATGAGACAAATAAAAAGGGGAAAGTAGTAAGGGAAGAAACAATAGTCCTCATTCCTGTAAGTGATGGTTAAGACCTCTCCTCCTCTACTCATTTTATGTCCCTTTTCCTTTGGCCGCCACCTCCCTGGTGAGACCCGCTGAGGTCTGCCATTCCTCAGCCATCTGAGACAGTCATAGTCTGTACAGGACTGCAGTCGTTTCTGTTAGTCCCTACTTTTGTTTTACTTGTACAAGGAGACACATAAAATATTCCCCTAGATTTCTCCACCCATATTATATATACTTTTCCAGAATATCGCCACACACCCCCATTTGTATATACCCTTCTCTCTCTCCTCTGTCTCGCCATTTCTCTAATTGTGTAGGGAAATGATGAAGCCAGGTGGTATTCTCAGTTTCCAGTTAGGGAGAACTGTTTTTGTATCCACTCATAGAAACATTCATACCTGGCAATGAAAACTTTGGACCAGTAGAGCCTAGAGATGTGAGCACAGGGAGGAATGAGGAATTTTGTGGGTGGGTCACTAGATAAAAACAGGAGACATAACCCCCCTTCTTCCTCTCCTGACCCATCTTCACCTCCTGGCTTCCCAATTCTGGATTCTGGTTCTGAGAGGTGGGAACCTGCAGCTTTCTGAATTCAAGAACTTTCTTTCTAAGTACCAAAGGAGGCAAGAAAAGCCTCTTTTAATGAAAGGGGTTGTTATGTAAAATTTGGACTCGGTCAAAGGGCCACACTTATGGACCAGGAAGGCCACAGGTTTCCTTAAGGTTGTGGATTCCGCCCCCCCCCACCCCAAGTTGTAGTTAAATATTTACGTAATTTTTTAAAAGTCTATTGACTTTTCAGGCACTGTAAGAAATAGAAAAGTATTACACTGATGTTTCTTTAGGTTTCTTATAAGACTTCCTGAAATGTCTGTAATTCTTGAATCAAACACACAGATGTGGCTGTCTTTCTTTCTGTTTTAACTCTTTATGAGTCACAAGAGGCAAAATAGCTCATGGGTTTCCGACAAGTGCTCAGTATGGTAATAATTTACATAAGGATTCAGTGCCACTCAAAAGTGGGGCTGAGGTAATATGAGGTAAGTAAAAAATATAGTTTAAAAAAATCTAATTTTGTCTTTAGCATTCACCCTTAGCCATTTCAAGGGCAAAAGGCCGCATATCTGCATCCACAATATTTTTTGAATTCCTAAACTTCTGTATGATCAATGGTCATACAATTGTGTGGGTCTCTATGTTATCAATGTATATACCCAAGCACAAGTTTATTGGAAATAACTGAACAGTCAATTCCAATTATAAGGAAGCACTTAGATGTGACTTAGAGTGAAAAATCTCCTCACATGCTTTATATGCTGAAATTCTAGCAACCATTTGAAATATAAATGTACATTGAAAATTGCAAGAGTTAATATGCTGCACAAACTAGTGAGAACATAAACTATTTTATGTACAAAAGATAAGATGTTTCAAGTGATAAGATAAGGAGAAAGATAGATTAACAGTTAAAACCAACAGTGAGAGAAAGTATATGCTATTCGGGGCCTTTGGGAGCACCTGGTATCAGTCTTGATTGAACAGGAGAGATTTACCAACATAAAAATAACATTAAAAAAGTGGAAGAGGGGCAGCGCCTGTGGCTCAAGGAGCAGGGCGCCGGCCCCACATATCAGGGGTGGCAGGTTCAAGACCGGCATCAACCAAAATTGCAAAAAAAAAAAAAAAAAAGTGGAATAGAGAAGATAGAGATTGTAGAGATTGAATTACATCAGAACTTTGACATTTGTAGCATAGTTTAAAATACTAGAATGATTCATAATTAAAATAACCTTTAAGAAACGTAATTAACGTGTAGTTTATTTAACTCTACTTCAGCCAGAAACCTTTCCGAAAATATCCTATTTGAGAATTCTTCCCGTCCTATGATGATGAATCAAAAGCAGAATATCAAAATTCTACCTCAAAATTTTCCCCAAAAGACTTCGGAAGAATGTATAGAAATGTCCATAATAAGTATTTGATCCAGACATTAAAAAGAACATAAAGTATAAAAGAGAGTCTTGGGGAAAACAGGAATCTCAGAAAATATTTTATCTCACTAAATCAAACTTTGAAAAAAGTTATTTCATTAGAATATTTTACAAAGATCCAATCCTTGCTTTCAAAAGACGATTGAAAACATAAAGGCTAAAATGTAAATAAAAACCTTGTCTAAATGATTGCTAGAGGCTGTTGATCATTCTCAGAATGAGATTTGTCCAGGCTATGAATTCTAGATACAAAGATCCTTCTAGAAAACATTTGATTGCTATGCATTCTGTTGGACACAAAAGGATTACTGACAATACTAAGTGTGCTAGCTTTGCATCTAAAGCTCCTGATACTGGGACATTCAGAGACAAACAGACATTTATATTTTTAAATTTGATAGCATAATGGAATGACACTGAATTCTACTAAGTTTTGGCTTTATTTGCTTGTGAAGAGATTTAGGAGTCTTTCACACACACACACACACACACAAAACCCAACATAGTGAATCTGAAGGAACAAATATTTATTAGATGGAAAATCGATGAAGGAAAATATTATATAATTGTCTCTGATAATGGAAAATGCATGGTGCAGCTATGAGTAATTCAAGAATCATGAACATGCAATGTTCTGTTCACACCTTTCAGTTGTGTTTTCAGTAAGTAACTACAACATGGCATAATGTAGCGGAATTGCTGGTCTTAAGCAAAAACGTAAAGGGCTCTTGTATCACTTGGGTTTTAGCCAAAGGTAAACTATATGATAAATACAAAGTAGCAGAACTGCTTTAATACACATTTATCCAAAATGCTGCAATGGCATAGCATCCACGATGCCTTAGAAAGGCTGTTTGATCAAAAGAAAGTGCAATAATAAACTTACAGATAGCAGTACTGGCAATAGAATTGCTAATGACCTATAGTTGCTTGTGGAAAAATAAGTTCATTTACTGGAACCCACTGAGAAAGTCACCGTGAGAGCACAGGTATTTATTTTGCATTCGGTACTGCTGTCAAGATCCTCCTGTCCTTCTCCTGCAGAGGGATGTCTGCCAAGGAATCTGAGATGCAGCTAGAAGCTGAGACCATTAAAAAACTGTTTAATGCCAATCACATTACTCCATGGAACATTATTAGATTCAAACTTTTCTCAAGTGCTTATATGGAATCCTGGGTGCATGGAAACATTACGAATTCAAAAGTAAAAGTGAAGGCAGTAATAACGAGCCCAGGTCTCAGTTTGTTTGGGCTCTTCAGAAGGCACAGCCCAAGAAGGAGGCCCAAGAGGTGAGGGACGGGAGTGGAGCCGGGTGGCAGAGAGGGCCAGGAGGAGGATTCTAGGCCCCGGGGCTGGTTGCTAGGTCTCTCACAACTGCCTGACAAGCCACGAGGCACACTTGAGAATGTGCATCTGGGGGAAGGACAGGGGTACCCTTCCCCATCCGCTCCAGTCACTTGCCCCACTAGACATAGGGTTCCGTGTACTTGCAGCTTGCATGCGTGGGTGCTGAGTCAGCGGAGGGGTCCTGGGCTGGGGTGAGAGATGTGGCTGCTGGGCCCAGTCCAGGCACTAGGGCTGCAACTGTTGAGGCTGACTGGAGCCCCTAGCTGACGATCCCAAGGGGAATGCAAATAGTACCTAAGAGGTATTCAAATAGCTTCTGAACATACTCAGAGAGCTTCTTCAACCTGTGCACAAACAATGAAATAGCATTATCACTAGTGATGGTATCTTTAATTCCAGGAGTCGAAGAGGAAAGAAGCTATCACTTTAGTTGATCACCAGGAGAGATAAAGAAAAGCTTAATAACAGCCTCACCATGAGCACTCTCCTGAACTGGCACAGTAAACACCAAATCTTGCTTCTCCACCAACCTCAGTTGGAAGCAACTCAAGTACCTATTAGTATTTTATGTGTGCTGCACAGTGACCCCAAAAGCCATGGAACACTAGAGAAGTGATTGCTTCTGCACCAAGATATCAAACTTTAAAAATAAGAGCGTTCACTCTTAATGATACATTGCAATTATAATTACATCTTTAAATAAAATTTCAAATTGTGCTTAAATCCCAGCATTTTTTTTCTATGATGGTGATAATCAGTTTGGGCCTTAGCTGTGGCCAGGTAATGATTTTTAGCAAATGTTGTACCATGTGACATTTGTCCAAAATGTATAGTTGGTTGGCCTCTAACTTAATATTGTTCTAATAACCTAATAATATTTCAGTGTCTATTATGGAAAGTGTTGGCCCCTTGTTTTGGTTACTAAGAAGTGCATGGCCAAGTTTGTGTTGATTTCTTTCAACTATCAATGTCTTATATTCAGTAAGGAGTTCTGTTTATGGTTTGTTCATTTTCTGCTGTTATTTTCTTTTTGCTCTTATTTCCTCATCTAATAACATAACATTTTTAAACTTACATTTCATGAAAATTATGGTAGTGCAGAGTTAGGAAATTAGAAACAGTATCACCTGTCCTGCCCCTCCCCACCCCTGCCCTCCCTCTGAGGTGTCAACTTAGAAATTACATAGTTACAAATTTTATTTTTTGTAAAAGGTCATAACTTACAAGGAGGTCATTCTGACGGGCTGAGAATATCTTCTGGCAGAATCCTCGAGTGAGAGAAGGGTAAAACGGAATTTAAGCTGAACATGTTGGCCAAGTACACATATTCAACAGGTTGCCGGAGGATCCGTGAATACTTGTGAAGGTGGTCCTGATGCAAGTTACACATCACCTGTGTTCAATTTGGGGCAGAGACTTGACATGTAAATATATTACAGTTAAGCACTATACATCGAAAGGTCTTTTTAGGATGCAAAGACACTCCAGTGTAAACCAGCCAGAAGCAGTCCACGGTCAGTGGTCTCTTACCAGGAGAGAATTACTGAGATCAGTGGAACAAGGAGATGAGGGTTGGTGTCTGGGGAATGAGCTGCACTTGCTTTAATATTGCTCACCTCTGGCCCGGGCTTGTTTAGCTGCTAGAGAAAAAGAAAACTCTCCTGGCAGTTAGATTGAGTTTGTTCTTTCAGTGTAGGAATGCATGACTTAACCCTTGCCTGGCGTGGCTGTGGGTCCTTTTATAATTCGGCATCTTATTGCCACAAAGAGTCTGTTCTTATGTTTTCTATCTACATCCTAAAAAGGGAGCGGGTATAATGAGGCATATCTGACCTCCCGTTTTGTCGTGGCTCAGAACTCAGTTTCCCAGGTTTCTCTGGGGTTCCTTTGGCCAAAAGCGGGCTTCACTCAGTTTGGGGGGCCATAAGATTTAATGTTTAGTTTACAGGGGCAACCGTGTTCATTTCTATTGGCTGTTTCTCCTGATGCTTACCTACATGTTGTTAAATAATATATTCATATTGTCACTTCATGATGTATTGATTTTAGACATTGTTTATTGATTTCCTGTTCTTGTAAGTGAGGGTTTAGCCCACTCACACTTCCTTCCCTTCCCTACATCCTCCCAATAAGGTTCTGAGATAATTTCTGATTAAATCACTAACCAGTATGTACACTATTATCACTACATAAGTATTATTCACTGTTAAGCTAATGTTTTGTGTTCCTGGAGTTGATAGTGGTTTCCTTTTTTAATTTATTTTTTCCATCTCTTTGGTTTTTTTTTTTAATATTTGTCATCAATTTCCAAAATGCTTCAATTTGAACTGTCATGTTTCCAACAATAATTTTTTTAAATGTTCCAAACACACAAACTCAATGTTCTTCCTCCAGATTGGTCTGACTGGCTGCTCTGGAGGTCCTGGAGGTCCCTTTGCCACTGTCCTGCGTTGAACCTGTTTCCAAGACCCTGCACCTTCCTCCTCGGTTAGCTCCTCATCTTGCTAACCCATATGTTTTGTCTCTTCCAAGAATGGGCAAATTGGAAGCAAAATATCTAAAAATATCTGTATTCTACCTCCATTCTTGATCTCATATTTTGTCCCCATATAGATTTCTGGGGTGAACATACATTTTCTCAAAATGGTCTTTTATCAGCCGTCGTTGAGAGTCTGATGCCAAGTCCATTTTTGTTCCTTTCTGTTGCCTATTTTTTCTCCTTGAACACCTTTAACATACTTATTTATCCCTGCCACTGTAAAAGGTCATAAGAATGACCCCTGAAGAGGGTCTGTGTCCGTGTGTTGTTCTGAGCACTTGGTACTCCTCATTTCAGAGACCTGTGTACATTGGTGCTAGGAACGCTCCCTGAATTACTACTACTGCTGCTTTGTAATAATGCCCTTTCCAACACTTTTTTGTCTATGCTTAAACCACTTTAGTCAAATTTTGGATATTATCCTGCTCTCTGGCCTGCCTCCAACTTCACCCTCAGGTTGACTGATGTCTAATTTTTATATTTGCTGTCTGTCCTACGGGGCAGTCCTCTGAGTGGCAAAAATACACAGTAATTAAGGGTTCTGGGCTCTGGGACCAGATCCCAGTTTCAAATCTGGCTGCCTAATGCCAACTGAAGGCCTTGGCAAGTTTACTTAAACTCTGTACCTCAGTTTCCCTAACTATAAAATAGGAATAATAATAATCCCTACCATGGAGGGTTGTTATGAGGATTAAATACATTAATATATGTAGAGCTCTTAGACCATCTCCATGGAAGATAACAGCAATTATTTTTATTGTCTTTTCCCTATTGCTTTTTCTACTCAACTTTATCTTTTAAACTTTCTATTAACTTTTCTTTTGAATTTCTGATATTATATTTTTAATTTTGAAGAGCTTTTTCTGTTTTTTGATTGTTCTCTTTCTGTCTTGACTCAGACATTTAACTAACCGACCTGTTTTCAAGCCTTGAGCCTCAGTCTCAGCTTTCAGAGTTCTTAGTGCCTGTGAATTTCAAGAATGTCCAAAGTTCTAAAGGCTTGTTTCTCACTGTTCTTAGTAAATTCTTCCAAAGGCCTTCCTGTTGTTCTATAGGCCCAGGTGATTCTAAATGACTGTGGGTACAAGACCAACAGGCCACCTTGGTAATTTTTTGCTGTGGATAAACTCTTTGGCTGTGGTTAGGTTACCATGATGATGTGTAAAGCCTTCAGGGGATCTAGGGATAGATGGGTAAGCAGAGGCATGATAAATAAGGGAAACAATTCAATTATGGATTATTTGGGCCACTGAAGATAAATCCTTCCCCTTCATTGATGCAGCTGAGCTGATGCAACCTGATGCAATCTAGAAGCTGGCTAGTCTGCTCTAGGCTCTTATTGGGGTTCAGGTTGATTGCTCTTATAGAAAACTCCACACAGGGCCACAAAAGAAACCAAGACTGCAGGTGAGTACAAACCCAGGCTTTCAAGGTCTGCTTCCCCGTATTACTATTTACCCTGTTCATGAGTCCCTCATAAATCATCTTCCTGCCATAGGAAGGACAACTCAGCATACTGTGTTATCAGAGCTCCTTCCATCATGGGGGATCTTTAGGTGAGAATTCACAGAGATATAGATATTTTTAGGTTTGTGACTCATTCCAAGAGGTTCATTAACATAGTCATCCAAATCTTTCTGGCAACAGTTTTGAAATCTTATTGCTTCTGTTTCATCTAACACCTGACCACATCATAAGCACTGCCTAAAACTAAGTGTAGATTCTTTCCCTTGGCAATCTTTTTTCCCCAAAGTGGACACTGTGATAGAATTCTCATTGAATTCTATCACATGGAAAGAGGCTTTTTTTTTTTCCTTTTTTTTCAGACAGAGTCGCACTCTGCTGCTCTGTGTAGAGTGCTGTGCTGTCATAGCTCACAGCAACCTCAGTCTTTTTGGCTCAAGCGATCCTCTTACCTCAGCCTCCCAAGTAGCACCCACCACAATGCCTGACAACTTTCTGTATTTTTTTCTTAATAGAGATGGGATCTCACTCTTGCTCAGGCTGGTCTTGAACTCTTGAGCTCAAGCAATCCATCTGCCTCAGCCTCCCAGAGTGCTTAGGATTACAGGCCTGAGCCACCACACCCGGCTGGGAGGAGTCTTTTCTACTCTCCTTTTGAGTTCCCCCCAGAGAGGCTATGACTGACACAATCTACCTGAGGCTGGTGCAATCAAAGTGCAGAGCCCTCTGTCTATGAACCAGGCATGAAAATTTTCATTCTCAGCCAGATAATCACAGCAAACTTCCTGTGAGAAGGTCAAGGGTAAGGCTGGAGGATGGCAGGTTGTTGGGACTGGACACAGTGTAGGCGTTAATAAGCTGCCTGTGGTGACCTCAGAGCCTGTGTGGGCTAGGTCCTGCACACAGCTTACCACTTCCCTTTAGTAATGCAATGTTATTGTCTCTGTACTTATGGCAAAGTAGGTCAGGTGGCAGCCAGTTCATAGTAAACAACTTGAGTGTCATGGTTATTTGGTGTCCCGAAGTCAAACTCAGTGTTCCCTGTGGTCTAGTAACAACTCAAGAATTCTTTGCTGCTGAAAGGGGCATGGCCTTTTTACAGTCTCCTGGGGGCCGCTGCCACCTCCTGCCAAGGCTGGTGCAGGCTCCATAGTGTCTGGGTGTATTCCAGGCACTTCTAGCAGCTTTCCATTGATGGGCCCAAAGGCTTAGACACAGTTACTAGACATATACCCCTGGCTGCCTTTAGAATCTTTCTCTAGATCCCCAAAGTGGAAGTTTTAGGATCACCCAGTAAATAGGTAGTGCAGAATATACCTATGTGTTATATACACTGTTCCATTATCCAAAAGACCCCTTTAGATAGTGATCTTCCTTTATTGGTAGGATATAGGTGTAGGTGGCTTTTTAAAATTATGTCTACACATTCTTTAACACTCCTCTCTTCAAATCTAATTTTCCTCCCCTAGAACATGGGCTGGAATTGACACCATGTGACTTAGGTGACCAAGTTAGAAAGAGGATAGAGCTTCTGCCTGGCTCACTCTCTCAGCATGCTTGCCCTTGAAGCCTAGATGCTGTGTCATGAGGATGCCCAGGCCATGTATGGGTGTTCTGGCCAATGTTCCAGTTAGACCCTACGCCCCCTGGAGCCATGTCAACTTCCAGACATATGAGTGCATGAACCTTCAGCTGGCTCCAGCCTTTGAGTCTTCCACCGGGGGGCCCAGATACCTCAAAGCCAACAAAATATCTTCTCCATGTGCGATCTGTATTCCTGACTGGAAATAATAAATAAGTACTATTGTTTTCAGCCACTATGTTCAAGGGTGATTTTTTTATGCAACCATTCCAATGCAGTAATTTGCCCTTCACTTTGGAGGGACAGTCCTTACATGGCCCCGGTCACTGGATTTCACAATCTTCCCTGAAGTGGGAGACTCTGATATTTCTTCTGGCTTTATCTTTCACTTGCTGTCCGCCATGTGTTTTATCAAGATATCTAGGGTGTTTGTTCTGCCTACATTCCAGGTCCTCTCAGCTTATTAACAACAATGGGGACAACAGTGGTGTCCCATGGGATGGGGCCATTGTGAGGTCCCTGCATCTTAGAATGAGGCAAGTCATCTGAAAGCAGTGTCACCCTGAGGCAAGATGACAAAGTGTCTTCTACCCCTGACAGCTGAAAACAAACTGCTTCTTCAGGTGGCCTCCTAGGCCGAAAGGGAGAAAAACGAGTTTCCCTGACCAGAGGTCAGCCCCACAGGAGCCTGTGTTTATAACTAGTTTTCTGGAACACAGCCATCCCCTTGGTGCCTTACTGTCTACGGCTGCTCTCTTGCTACAACTGCAGAGTTGAGTGGTTGTGACAGGGACTATTTGGTTTAAAACCTAAACTACTTATTGTCTGGCCCTTTAAGAAAAAGTCTGCTGACCCATGTTCTAGATTAGTGTCTACATCCAAAATACCCCGACTGTATAAAACCTACCTCAGCAAGGGACCAAACTTAGAGGAGCACAGGCAACTCAAGTCACCATCTGATTTTCTTGTAATATTCCACAGCTATTCCCCCACGCCTGCCAGATCTTCCTCCCTCCCTCCCTATTTCCCTCCCTTCCATCCTTCCTTTTCTTTGCTTTCTTCTTTTTCCCAACCAAACTGGAGAATTAAAAGGAGATATGACAGAGTCAACAGATAAGGAGTCTTTCTTATCTGTGATGAGACCCTCATCTCTGTTCTTTTCCTCACAGGATAGGGGGGCAGTTTTTAGCTTTCCACTTTGGAAGGACAGGAGCCCTTCTGTGGCTTTCACTTGGGCCTCCCTGTCACAGTCATTCTCCAAAAGCCAGTGTGGGAATCCTGCCCTTTGCTAAACACTTGTATTCCAACACTGCACTTGGGGTCTGTGGAAGAAATCATAGGGTGAGTTCAGAGCCAAATTAGCTTATGGTGGTACAAAGTCATGTTGAAACTCCATTGCCTGCTGCTCACGAGCATCCACTCTGAGGCTGACCTCAGAGGTTTCCTGGGGGGGTTGGAATTGCTGTAACTTAAAGCTCCATTGTTACCTAAAGATGGTGGATGTTTCTTTTTCCCAGTGCACATTATTCTAGAAACATTGAGTGCAGGTTAATTTGGGAGAGGCCAGGATGAAGGTTCTCAACTGTTGCCTTATTGCAGAGTTCCGCTAAGGTATGTGGTTTCCTTACCATTCTGGAGGGCTTGGTTTTATGAAATAACTCACTTCTGAGAATTTGGAGAGAGGCCACGTTCTTTCAGTGAAACTCAAGACACATCTGGGTTTTGCCAGACCTGATATTTTCTTGATTTACTTCTTGGGATCCCTGTGATGAATAAACACAGTCAGGGCTGTGAGATCACTCCCTGAGCCCCATCGTCATCCTTTCTCTGTTGACTTTTATAAGGGCCACACCTATGTTGTTTCTCATAGTTAAAAAGGCCAAACTTAACATACTCCTTGCCCCACTGAGGTCAAGAACCATAGTTCTATGACTGCCCCTTCCACCATCACTCCAGGTGGCCTTTCCTCTCTAATCTTGTCTTCATGAGAAGAGAAAGAGTATAAGAGCTAGACTGGCCAGAACCCACATGATAGAGTAATATGGCAATTCTGTCTTCCTCTAGGTTATTCCAAGAGATCCCTGGCCTTTTTGTCTTAGCCAAATCAGAAACTCTTAGAACCTCGGACAATATTTGCAATATTGAATATTTTTGATGAGTCAATAAATTTAGCCCAATCCAAATTTCTGTTTTGCCAATTTTGTTAAGCACTCTCAAAATCCAAACTCAGAATTTTGATAATGTACATTGACCAATTTATGCAATTCTTTTTTTTTCAAGTTCTATAAATTTATTTATAATCACAAATAAATACGTTGTTTCTACATAACACTGATGAATTACAGAAAAATGGGCTGGGCATGGTGGCTTACACCTGTAATCCCAGCTGTGTAGAAGGCAAGGTTGGAGGATTCCTTGATCCCAGGAGTTCAAGCCCAGTCTGGGCAATATAGTGAGACTCTGTCTCAAAAAAAAAAAAAAAAAACAAAGAATAAATAAGTTGTCTTATTGTATTAATCATGTCCCCCTCCCCTACATTTTGTTATGCTTTGATATCTTTGGGCCTTGTAGTCCTGGAGAGGAATTGCCCAAGTTAGGGTAGTTAGCTAATTCCTTTTTTTTTTTTTTAATTTTTATTTATTTATTTATTTATTTATTAAATCACAGCTGTGTACATTAGTGCAATCAAGGGGTACAATGTGCTGGTTTAATATACAATCTGAAATGTTTTCATCTAACTGTTAAACATAGCCTTAATGGCATTTTCTTTTTTCTTTTTTTTTTCTTTCCAGTGGTAAGACAGAATTTATTTACAGAAAAGAATACAGAAAACACGAAAGCTCCTGGTAGAGAGAGAGAACTCAAGTGGGGAGAGAAAAGCTCTCTCCATTTCTCTCCCGTTCTTTCCCCATCTCCCCCTTTAGGCTTTTAGTCTCGGGGTATATATAGGTGTATGGGTTCCTTGGCCAGGAAACGAATGAACACAGTCCCTTCTGCCAGGGGCAAGGTGAATGAATGTATCAATGAATGGACACAGTCCATTCATGGAATTGAGGCCTAGGAAATTCACAAGAAATTGACCTAGGCATAGGAAATGGGGGTTCCACATTTAGTCCTAAGTGTAAAGTGAAGGAGACAC